>JBCJKH010052820.1:0-26305 GCA_039877255.1 Loriculus beryllinus | reverse complement strand
GGTGGTGATGAAGCACCAATGGCAACCATAGGACCGTGACACTGCACCAGGAAGCCCTGTCTACTTTCTCTTTTTCCCAGCAGCCACGCAGCATGGGGATGTCCCCTTCCAGCTCACACCTAAACCAGAGGAGGCACTGGCTGAGCAAAACCTGCCTGCCTCTGGAGTGCCCGGGCACAGCAGCAGCTCTGGTTGGCCAAGCCGCTGCAAACCCTCCTTGTCCATCAGGGTGCACCATCACCATACATCACCCACCCTGAATCTCGCACTTCTGCAGCCTCCAGCACCCTGGCTGACTGCCTTGCCTTGCACAGCACAGCCTGGTCACCTTGGGCTTTGGTGAAAATGTGAATCTAATGCAGCAGGCTACTGCTTCTTTCACTCACCCTCTTATCACCTCTTCCTTCCCTGGGGATCTGAAAATACTTAAAAGATTAACTTTTGTGCTATTTGGAAATGGATAGGTCCAGAAAATGAAAGAAGGCAGCATGAGGGCTGCAGTCCACGTTGCAGCCTGCTGCTCCCTGACATCAGTCAGAGGGAAGCCTCTCCCTCAGTAAATGTTCAAGGGCACAGGGAAAAGAGCCCAGGAAACTCTCACCACACACTGCGAGTGCTGTTATTAGGCTAAGCCATAATTGGGTCCCCGTCCCTCTCTCTTGCACGTGCACATCACACAGATGCACACACAGACACGCCTGGCTCGGTGTGAAAACAAGCAGGGCTGGAAGTGGGTTAATGTGCTTGGGCAGCCCCACTGACAGGCACCTGTACAGGAGCCTGCACCGAGCAGGCAGGCCAGCCGAGACAGGATTTACTGAGGGAGCAGAGCACTCTCACCTGAAGCCCGCTCACTCACAGCAGAGGCACCTCCCAGTGCCTTCCAAACCAACCCCTGATGATCTCGGTTCAAAATCCAGTTTCTGTGCTGGCCTGTTTAGTTGCATCACTCGCTAGGGACAGATGTAGGATAAGTTATGTGGGGCACCACATTCAACTGCCCAACAGATAGACATCAGCTACTTTTTAATCATGACAAGAAGAGCATGAAACCTCCTATTGCACAGACAGTTGTGCCTCAGAAAACCAGCCAAGTGTGTTTCATATCTGCAGCTTTATTCTCGTATGAAAGGTTAAAGGCAAAGCTAGAAAAATAAACCTATTGGTACACACTCACTGAAAGCTTCTAAGGCAAGATAGGGAGGTAAAACTTTTATTGCTACGAAGAACCAATGGAAGGCTTTAAAGCACATCTAGTGTTCAGTTTTTATTTGTAAGTAGCCAAATTTAAAGCAGCTTTTCAGTCTTTAAAACCCTCTCGCCTTTCTGGACTGCTTCAAAAGGAAGATAACCTGAGGATGGTGTCTTCTCTCCAGAGGGATGAGACAGATGCTCTGCATGAGGTGCAGAAACAGACCACCAAGGAATGCCAAATAAAACCCAACTGCCTGGCTGTGGGCTCCCCCTGCCCATTAGACACAGCAAGGCTGCACAGCACCCTGCCACATGCAAAAGCAGCATTCACCTGATGGCCCCTTGGCTGTCCCCATGCCTGAGTGGCTGTGGCACAGACAGGCACCACGTACTTGCCCCAGGCAGAGCCAGGAGCTGAGCTCCAGGCATGGTGAGTGTGAAATGTCCTGCTCCGGCTACTGGACTGCACTTCTTCCTGGAGGGGTGCAACCACAGGCAGTGCGATACTGAACATTCTTGGGATCCTAAGGGATCCCCTGGGATGCAATGGATGGGGGCTGGCCACTCTTCCCAAGGGACTGCTGGTGCAGCCACTACAGCTCTGCAGGGCTGGCTGTAGCCCAAGCTGCTGCAGGGGTGGTGGTGCCCTAGTCTTCAGGGATTGGAGTGTTGCAGTTCCCATGGTAAATTTTGACCTCACCCTTGCACTGGAAGTACTGGTCGAACACGTCACTGTATCCATGGTCCTTCCACCATGTGCAAAGCTGCCGATTCCACGTACAGTCAAGCACATGGAAAAGCTCTGGGTGCTCCATCCCCACCATGGTGAAGAAATCCTGGTCCCCGAGGTGGCCCTTGAAGTGGTACTTCTCTGTCAGATTTTGCACCATGGAGGGCTCCAGCAGCTGGTTGTAGAGCTTGGACTGCCTCATGGCTTCCAGGTTCAGGAGCAGGACACCGCTGTTGAAGCCGGGCAGCCCATCAGGAGGGGGCTCCCCCACTTTGGTTTGGGGATTCTCACGGCGGTACTGCCAGAACGTGTGCCTGCAAAGAGAGGAAAAACAGGAACAGGGGAGTCAGGGAGTGCAGCTCAAAGAAGAGCCATGTCAAGTCTGGGCAAGTCTGGACCACAGCACAGGATCTACCACCCAAGGGATCTCGTAGTGTTTGTCTTTTGCAGGCTGAAAGCACCCAGAGCAGCCTGCTGCTTCACAGGCTATGTCTCTCTCCAACCCCCTGTCCAGGATGCTGCTCAGACCTCAAACCAGTACTCTTGGTCTCTCCTAAAGCCCTTTTTGTTTCTAACAGCATCGTTCTGGTGAGCCAACTGGACACAGGATCGTGTGACAGCTCACACGGCTGTGCGGGTAGACAAAACCACATCCTCAGTGCCTAGGGGGAACCACCAGAAGTGCCCCCTGCCTGGTACATGCCAGGAAAATGTCCTGCAGTTAATGGGATCTCAGCAGCAGAGCTCACAGCATCATTATTATTTGATTATGGGGAAGCTCCAGATCAAAGATCAGCCCCAGCTTGAGGCTGTGCAAAAAGGCTTGAAGTAAATCTGAGTAGCAGAAACAGTTCTTTAAAATAGAAGAAATCCAATGGCAACAGGTCATTAACTACGTGAGCACTGCTGTAGTAGCTCTAGCAGATGCGATCTTCACTAGCTAATTTTCAGCTGCCAAGAAGAGCAGTGCAAGTATAGCAATGCACAAACTAACTCCAGAGGGTGATTCAAACGGGAAAGATTTAGACTACCTGAGCAAGCAGCCCAAAATTGTCTTTGGCTCTTTCCTCAGCCCTGGGGCAGTGAGCACACCCCACCATACACACACTGGCTGCTCCCACTTGCAGGAATTGAATTCATCCCATGCTATTAACCAAATGGCTGGGGTTGAATCTGCCCCAAAAGATCACTTTCATTCAGACTGAAAGCCTTCTGCCCCAAGTAGCACCCTCTGCTGCAAAGCTGGGCAGCTGAGAGCTGGCTAAGCCTGTGGTTCAGAGTGCAGGAGGGACCTGTCCTATCCCACCATTTGACAGCCCCGGCCTGCCAGCACTGAGGTTTTCTTCCAGCCCTAACACTTCAGGTACAGCTACAGCAGTTTTGGGTTTTGGCTTTTTGCACCTTGCTGTGAGGATGTCAGGGAGAAACACTGTTATAAAGAACAAGCCAAGCCTGTCACCGGTTCCTCTCCAAATCTGTCAGACACTGACCACAGTCTCCATGCATCTCCCAGGAACAAGAATTTTTTGGTACATTGGGCGAATTTAGCACCCAAAGGTTTAAAGTGTTCCCATGCTTGAAAGCTGAAGCTGTGCTAATTCAGATGTAAGAAGATGCAGGGACATCAGCTGCTGGGAAACCTCCGGAGTCACAGTAGGTAGTCCCCCACCTTTAAATTGAAATCTTTCTTGTAAGAAGCTGTGTTCAGGTTCAGCGGGCGCTTGCTCAGGAAATCCTACAGTTTGTACAGAGATCAGACCATCAAATCCATCCTTCTGGCCTGTCCTCCGGATCTCCAGCACAGCACTGCAAAGACTGGCCGAGGTGAGAGCCAGGATTCAACAGCCACCAGCAGAACTGTCCCAGCAGAAAATGTGGGTCTATTAATGATGCCAACTACGAGCACCTCTTTTATTCTGTGATCTGGAGCACCACAACCATCACGCAGCATTGCTTCCTTACAACTTTTCACTTAGATGTTTTAGAATCAAACCTCTGATATTTCTCATTTCAGGAAGGGTCTTTACACTGCTCCCTTTCACCCAACTCAGGACAGAAGGGGTGTTTGCAAGAGCTAGTTTTCCATGGAAGGAGGGCTCAGACTGAGCAGCCATCTCCAGGCCTCCCAGGGAAGGGGAGTGGAGGATGGCTGCCTCACCAGAGTCCACAGGCAGCAGCGCTCCTTTGATCTGAAGGGCAGGGAAGGGATAAAAGGGCTCTGCCTCTGCAAAGAGCAGCTGTATCTTGGGGAGAGGCACCAGGTCACTGTGAAGACAAGTCATGGATGCTCATGCAAAGAAGAAAGGCAAAATGCTCTCCACACTGCATGAGAGGAAAGCTCAACCTGCAAAGACAAGAAACAGCCAGGCGCTCATAGGCCTACCAAGGTGCTCAGGTCCAGGGGACTGAGCAGAAACTGGCTCAGGCCCACCTCTGCACACTCTGCTCTTTCTGCTTCTGTCAGTGCCAGGAAAGCCATCACCATGTCCAAATATTGATGCTGGAATCTGGCAGCAGGGAGAGTGGGAACAGTGCTGTGGAAGAAGGCACCTTTCTACCTCCACTGCAGCAGAGCTGACTCCTTCCATGTTCTTACCTCTAAAACACACTGGCCAAGCTAAGGGATGGGATTACGGCCCCTTGCAGCTAAGACAGGAAAAACGCAAGAGCCCAAGCCCTCGGCATCACTACGCCATAGTGGGGTGAAGCAGATCTGTATCAAATGACTCAATTTTTCAGCAGCGCCGTTCCCCAGCAGATTACTCAGTGATGGCTGATAACAAGGAAGGAGAAACGTGCCCTTTTCTGCAGGGAGAGGAGACCGACTGAGAAGCAGCAATTGTTCAACCCTTCCTCCCAGCACTGGCGTGACGGGGCCATCCTCCTCTGGCTGTGCATGGGGACCATGGGGAAGCGGGGCTGGGTGGGGAGGACGGGGATGTCCCTGGGGAGTGATGCTGAGGCGAGATTCAGGATGCGATGAGCTGTGGGCAGCTCTGCAGCACTGATGGCTTGGGAGCCTGCCTGCAGCATACTGCAGCCTTGCCAGTACTGGGCTTGGGCCAACCGAGGGAAAAGGTACTCTGGGAGGGACACTGGCAGCACCTGGATTTCACTTGGGTTTTGTCCTTCTAATGGAGAGTTATGGTGCTGTCCTTCTGCTGGGGCCAGGACAGAGAAGAGCGTTGAAAAGCACCTCCACCCATTTGGGAGTGGAAAGAGTAGTGGGTACAAGAGCATTGTTTTCTTTGGAGGAGATGGAGCTGGAGAAGCACAGCAACCAGCCGAACAACTAACCCAGCCTGTGCCCTTCACTGCTCTGTCGTGCCCAACACCAGCCCTTGGCACCCACCTCAAACTGCAGCATATGGGGGAAAATCCCAGGGCTTGATGAACACGGTGCCAGGATGCAGGAAGGGGGTGTTGGAGCTAGCCCCAGAGACAAGCATTTAGGAACTGAACCCAATTGGATACAATGGAGATGTTTCCCTGCCCCAAGCCCCTGGAGCAGGTGGGATCTCCCTTGGGACAGGCAGTTCAGGCAGAGCCTTGGCTCTGGGGTGTCCTCCTCCCTGCCCCCCCAGCAGTGAAAACCAGGGCAGGAAGGCAGCCTGGAGATGCCGGGATGCAACAGGGCCGGGATGTAATGGGGCAGGAAACTGCTGGCCGGGAAGAGGGGAGGAGAAAGGAAGAGGAGGCATTTCAAGCTTTTGTTAACCTCTAGACTGGAGGGGAAAGAGGTGACCCTGGGCTCCAGCCCCTGTAGCATGGTGTGGGGGAGCCGTGTGGGGCCGCTGCTGCAAGCACCCGCGTGTAGCCCCAACGGGCTTTGCTTTGAGGAGCTGTTTATAAACAGAGCCGGCGTGTGCTAGGAAACATCTGGAGAAGAGCATTTCCAAGCATTCAAATGCCGGGCCCAGGCAGCCCAGATAAAAACCCCTTCTTCCACCGTGACTTCCCTTGCTGCCTGGTGCAGGGCGCTCCCGGCACCTCCCCTGCCTCACAGCCCTGGTCACGAGCCTCAGCTCAAGCAGAGCTGCCATCGCACCCTTTAAACCGGGGGATAGCTGCCAGGGGCAGATGGGACCGCTCCAGCTGTCAGCTGTATTTTGCCTGTCCTTCCCTTGCTTTCATGCACAGCAAGAGGAAAACACTGGGTGGGTGGAAGACACTGTCCAAATCCATGGAGTTATTTCAGCTCTGGGTTATGGGACAACTTTGTTGGATGAGTTGGAAACTGCTGGTAAAGCAGCAGGCTGCTCTTGCTGGAAGGAAAGGTAAGGTTCCAGCTGGGTGACCAACAGCAAGCCCAGAGCACTGACCCCACAGGCAGCAGACTGGGCTTTTGTGCCTGTACCCACCTGAGATGTTCAAGAAGCTGCAACCTTGCCACATCAGCCGCACGGCTGCCACTGGCCTTGCTGATGAGGCCATGGATCCTTCCTATGCAAGATGGGTGGTAGCAGTGGGCCAGCACCTTGAAGACATGCTT
This sequence comes from Loriculus beryllinus, assembly GCA_039877255.1. NCBI lineage: Eukaryota > Metazoa > Chordata > Aves > Psittaciformes > Psittacidae > Loriculus > Loriculus beryllinus. The sequence goes on along the minus strand of JBCJKH010052820.1, from coordinate 19,889 downwards.
TGTCACCAAGTCCCTTACATGGGGATCAAGGCTTGGAGACACAGAGCCCCATCCAGCCAGACGCAAGGCTCCCGGCACAGAAAAGAGGCATAGGCTGCCAGCCATCTCGCTCTGCGTCACTCCAGCAGCAGCCCTGCCAGCCCAAACACCAACTAAAACAACAAGCGCACGCTCTCGCTACTTCTAAATACACTTTTTTAGTTCCTGAGCCAGAAAACAAATGTCTGGCGGCATTATCCCCAGCTGCAGCCGCTGGCAAATGCTGCTGTTCCTGTGCAACAAGCATCGAGGCGTGTGCATGCTGTGCTCCTCACTCCATGCCACTACTAGTGCTCCCCTGGGAGGGCAGGATGATGAGGCATGTGGCTGCAGTTCTGCTGTGCAATCCCCAGCCAGGCTGCCCACCTGCTGGTGCCCAGTGAGCCGGCTGAGGCAGTGGATAGTATGGGAAGTATGCAGTTTTCTGAATGGTATGGAAGATATGGCTGAAATGGAGGAAGAGAGAGCAAACAGAAGGGGTAAATAACTGTAAAGGCTTCTGAGGCAACAGATACACGCTTAAAAACAACCTTGTTCCCTGCAACCTGGATGTTGGTGCCTTCATCCAGCGGATGATGGTGGCTTTTGCCCCTAATCATCAGCAAGAAGTAAAAGCACAGCCAAGAAATCTCCCTGTAGCTTTCTCATCTTGGCTGAACCTCGCTGTGGCAAGGCAGTTGCCTGCCCCTTGCCACCACTCTGCTCAACCAAGATTAACTGTCAGGAAAAGGCTGTCATCCCATCCTCCAGATCCCCTCCAAAGGTACTGCTGCAGTGAAGATGGGCCCTTCTGACTTTCTGCCACAGCTGGAGGTAAGCAGCTCCCCCAAGGCTGCATTCAGAGAAGCATCTGATCTACACTCCCCCTTCGCACCCCAGCACTGCAGGACTCTGGCTGGGGTGAGCTCAGCCCTGCTGCATACAGAGGCTTTCCAACAAAGCGGCCCTTGTTGCTAATTGCTTATTTCCCACGTGCAAACACTAAACCCGTTAAGGAGCTGGGGTGGCAGGTTCCGTACCAGACTGGCACAGAGCCTTAGCTGAGGCTGAGCAGCTTGTGTAACCCAGGAAATCTCAGCTCTGTGCTTCTTGGGAGCAATGGCATCACCAACACAGTGATGCTCCTTGCCATGCAGTGAAAAACATCACCATGGTGCAAACCAACCCAAATTCCTAGCCCAGGACAAAGTGCAGGATGTGTTTGTTGATGTGCACACCAGGACCACTTTACCCTCCTCTGATAAGTTCATAGTGAGGGCCCAGCTCAGGAAGGACTCCAGCCCTCCCTTGGAAAATGCTGACAAATTGCGTTCTTCAATGAAGACATCAGTAATTCCCTAATAGATTTCTCACGTAATGCACAAATTATGTCTCTACAGCACTGTTCCCTACTACTGCACCATCTGCATGCCAAGCTTTTAAAAGGCCTGTATTTGGAGCAGCAAATTGATTCTTGATGATTACATTTCTGTGTGAACTTAGCAGTCCAAAAATGGGCACACTTAAATAGATGACCAGTAGCAACTTGTGAATGCAGTTTGCACGCAAAACCCTTCCTTGGGACGCAGATTTACAACTCCCCCTCAAATTTTTGCACCCCACACTGGTGCTGAAATCACCCTCTGAACAGAGGTGAGACCATAAATCCTTGTCTGGCTTGTAGATCGGTTTCCTTCCCTCTACCAAGCATGGCACTAGTGGCCCGGGAGAACGACTGGCTGTGTGCATCAGACCATCCGCTCCCTTCAGCGCTGGGGAAGGATGGGGTCAGCCTGTTCACGGGGCACTTTAAGACACTGTGAGCCTAATTAGTGCCAGAACAGCAGATTTCTGTTAACAACTGTAAGTGGACTGTGCTCTGGCAGTGCTCTCCTGCCTGCCTCAGAGGCACAGGAAGCCTGTCCCGGGCCACCCTTCCCCACCAACGGGTCTCTCAGGAAAAGGAAAGGTGTTCTGCCTTCACAGATGCTCACCTGGTGCTGTGAGGAGGAGAAATAAAAGGCCTCCATCCCCAATGCCTGTACAGGAGTCTCAGCCACAGAACGTTTTGCTGTCACAGGGGAGTTCTGGCACTGGAGTTCTTCAGAGAGCAAGGGCACAGTGTGGGAACCCCTCCAGAGGATTGTTGTGAGCTTTCTCGTGTAGCACCAGCACCACATCACTCCACAAAGCATTCCAGCTATGCACCCAAACCTCTTCACTTCCTGCTGTTTGTTTGTTCCTCCATCAAAAGGCTTCAGCTCTTGGAAGTTCCTTCTCTACTAAGCGCTGGTGAGGAAGCCCTTGGCTGAGAGGCCCCATCCGCTACTCCCTGGCTCACCTCCGGACGCTCAGCCCCAGCAGTCACTTTCCACAGTAGACTCAAGCTAAGCTGGGCTGGTTTGAGACCCCTGCTACCATCTACAGCCCAGGCTCCCCTCTTCACCATGCTGGAAAACCTTCTCTGGGGTGCAAGGAGATAAGAACACCTGCACTGCAGAGGCCACTGCCCACGAATAGCATTTTTCTTAGCAGCCCCAAAACAGGTTGTGACCTCCTTCACAAGCATCATTGCCCAGCATGAACCTGCTCTTTTTTCAGCACATGGTTTCCCATGGCAAAATATAACCACTGAAGATGACAGCAGTTGTGCAAATACCCAGCTGGATCTAACTACCGGCTCATGTTGTTCAGCATGCAGAGGCTGGTGAGCTACCAGTGCAGCCAGGTACTCCAGCAACCCCAAGATGCCGCCAGTGTGACATCTACCTCTAGACACCGAAACTGAGATGTTCAGGAACTGAGACGGAGAAGTTCAGGAGTTGAAGACAAGTGCAGGTAGGTAACGGATGCATGCTCCCTGGACTTGTGTGCTATGGCCAACAAAAAACCTCAAACCAAAACAATGTCGCAAAGTCACAGCAAACTTCTCAGGCAGCCCTTCAAGTGAAGACTGGCATCCACGTGTGCTCTCTGCAGTACTGCAAAGTCCTTGGAAAGAAAGCTTGAACCCGTTCTTGGAGAGACCTGACTGCCTCAGCCAAACACACACGGGTGTCTTGGTTATTGGAAAAAAATCATGGCTGTAATGTCCAGTATGTCCAAAGGGACAGTTCATAGTATTATCAATAGTATTCATGCTAATCAATGCACAGTTGTGGTTGTCAGATCTTGTCCAATTTATTAAGTGGTTTAAAATGACATTTGAAGTTTGCTTGGTAATGGGAATAAGTGCAACAGGTCCTATATATTACTGACATGCAGAGATGTAAACAACAAAACCCTTCACCTTTCTTCTTATTTTTTTTAATCAGAAAATAATGCTGCATTCCTGAAATCAGTTCTGCTGGCAGTTCTTTACAGGCTCTGCTTGTTCCGTAATTTTGGCTGCTTCTTGGTAGCCATTGCCAAAGGATTCCTAGAAATGTTCCCTGTGCATCAATCGGCAGCACTTGCTACAAATGAAGTCAAAGCCTTGAAATGGTTTCAAATCCAAAGTGTGCAGGGTCTGGCTTGCAGGGCTGTGGGCAGGCAGCACTGGCATCACCATGCCTGGTAGGGCACAGGCAAGGCAAATTCCCCTGCCTTCGCTGACTGGTGGGCTTGGGAAACAGCCTGTCATGACAGGCAACTCCCTGTTCCCCAGGGGAGAAGCATTTGGGAAAACAGCAGTCTCCACATCAGGGCAACGTGCCTGCATGGAGAGCCATGAAACCAGGAGAACTCAGGCAGCAAGACCTGCCCTGCTGAGATGGTTATCTCCAACTCCAGAAAGTTCCATCCCAGGCAACAGCCCACCTGCACTGCTGTATCGTACAAACACCACCCCTGCCTCAGCTGGTACTCAGGGAATCCAGCTGCTCCCCTTGCCCGCAGCTGTCTGCAGCACTTTGGGTTTTATTTAGATCCCAGGAGAAGGTACAGGATGTACTGTCTCAGTCCAGACATGCCGACAGCCCAGCCTTGCCGTGGATTCAGCATTAGCCTGCTCGCAGCCCAGGATAATTCCATTCCTCTTCCAAACATCTGACAAACTGACTTAGCACCGCTGCCGCTGAGCTCCCAGCAAACACTGAGCACTGAAAGTACTGTGCCTCTGGGTCCGCAGGTTGCACAGGCTTGCTTCCACTCATTAATGGACTTCTCTGGGTTATTTTACCAGCTCTCAAACAAACAAAACCTGTGTGACAGAGCACACAGCACACCTACAAGAGCTCCCACATGATCACAAGCAGAAACAAAGCTTTTCCTTTAACAAGATAATGTCCCATGCAAGGCAGAAGCAAAGGCAAATGGCCTTGCAGCCATACAAGGACTAAAGTGTTTCTCCTTTGTAGTCTGTAGCTGTCTCTTTCATGTAGATATCCTTTCCTACAGGACAAACTTATATCAATTCCAGCACTGTGCATTTCCAAGATGCCTCTAGCTTTTATTAGCTTCTTGTCACGCAGGCAGCAGTGAAGATCTCGCCCAACATCAAGAATGGAGGCTGCAGCCACCCTTCAATCCCCAGCTATGTTCATCCTTGGACCTGAGAAGGTCTGAGACCTATCCTGAGGTCCACCATCACAGCAGTACCTTGCTCCAATCTGGAGCAAGGGGGTAAAAGCAACCACTTATGGGTGAGGTGCTTTCTGTTGCCAGCAGACCACTCCTCTCCAATGACAACACCAAGGGGAGCAATGTAAAGGCAGCACTGAGGGGCCCTAGGTGGTACCAGCACTAGCAGGCACCCAGAGCTCACCACCACACGGCAATGCCAGTAACATCACCGGCATCATGTAAGAAGTGAAGAGGCCAGGATGGTGCTTGGTATGGGACGGGGAGCACGGCAGGGCACACTGGTCCAGGGTCAGCCTGAGGTTGCCAAGAGCAGCTGTGCAATCACCGTTCTGCTTCCTCTCACACACCACCAATGTGACCGGAAGGATCTATAACCAGGAAACCTGGTGAGAAACTCGGTAAGAATAGGGGTTAAGCTCTGTCTTCTGTAATCGGAGAGTTTCCAGGACATTTATGGGAGTGCCACAGTATTTCCCCTCTCTGTTCATCTCAACTGTGAAACTGCTTTGAAATGGGCATGCTTCTCCCTTTAAGACCTGTCAGTGAAGAGCTCCTGTGTCTGGGGATAAGTGCTGAGCTGAGCCAGGCTGGCAAGGAGGCTGCCAGGGAGGTCTGGGCTGAAGCAGCATCTGCATGAGGATGCCCAATAGAGACCTCTGCTGTGCCCCAGCCGCAGCCCCTGCTGCTCATTCCTGGTCCAGGAGGCTGACCTGCAGCAAATCGTGCTTCACTTGGCCATCACCCAGCTCCACTGCAGGGGTGACCATGGCCAAGCCACTCTCCAGGCCAGACACACCCTGCATGCACAACGAGGACAGTGACCTGCCTGCTCGCCTGGTAACAGCCTGGCAGGCTGCGTCTGCAGTGCATGCTTCTTAGCAGGGCTAGCTGCACAGGAGGACCTGGATGTCTCCATTTGGCCAGGATCTGGCATGGAAGGCTCAATGCAACATAAATATTTACACAGAGCATCATCACTCATCCTCTGTAGCCTGGTGAACAGGACACTGCCAGCACTCCTGAGAAGTTGAAATGCTGCAGGGGACAACAGGATTTTTAACTAAGGTTACGACTCTGCAGAAGCACTTCATAGCTTGGAAAGCCTTTTGGATCACACAAACTTAGATGAAGATTTTAATCTTTCCATCAAAATCATTCTCACTGAAGTAGGAGCTTCCAGTCTTGGCTGTGTGTGGGTCCTGTGCAGGCAGACACATGAGCAAGCATATGTCAGTGCTGGGAAGGGGCTCTGCCTGCAGGCCAGCATACAAACATCAACCTGGCAGGAGGCATCCAGTGCTGCCATGGAAAGCCCACAAGTGCCTATGTCCCTAGTGCGTAATACCAGTGACCCCAACAACCCTGGCAGTGGGGCAGCCTCCTGTGGGATAAAGCTCTGCCTGTGACTCCATTCACAGAGGTGTTGACCGTAACTGGTGTAACACATCGCATCCAGAAGCTGCAGGAAGGACAACACGCCTGACCCACGGACAGAGTGCCGCTTCCCCACTGCAGCTGAAGAGAAGCAAACCTGATGCCAATGGCGTTGGGACTCAGAGCAACTCCTGCACCTGACATGGGCTTCTGCAACCTTCCCCTCCACACCCAGGACCCCTGCCAGGCATCAGCCTGTGGGACATGGCCAGGAGGTTGATCCACAGGGTGATCCACATACAGCTTCAGCAGGAGCTACTGCTCTCCACAGGCTGCTCCAACCCACCCTGAGCAACCCCACAGGCTGTGCAACAGTTAAAACCCAGAGTTTGCCTTGCTGGAGGGCCAGGAGATCCTGTTGCTCAGAGAAATGCATTTGTCCAAGACAAACAGTGGCCAGGCATTGTTTCAGCATGAGTCAAATGAGTGGAAATGCTCCCTTGCCATCCTGTTTTGCTGTTTGGAGGTTTCTCTCTACCTTCAGGATGTGCAAGCAGGCTCCAGGATGTTTCCTATTTGCTGTTCTCTTACTCCTCCATTTCCTGTAAGCATCTGTGCTCAGTACTGCTCAGGGCACCAGTGCAGCAGCACGGGCCTTGTGCAGTCCCAGCCTGTGCTGTGAAAGTGCAGCCTAAAGCCAGATAGCCAGCAAGCTTCTGCTGAGGAAAGCACTGCCTCCCAGAAAACAGTGCACTGTCTACAAAATTTGCTGTTCTGCACTTATTTACCTTCTCTGATGTGCCAAGTAAGTAGCAGGGATCAAGCACAGCCAAGTGGACTGACCTCCATGCATCTTCTCCATTGCTATAGAGAGGGGACCCAGGCGTTTCCCAGCCACCAGCTTACCCTGCCCTGAGGGTGCCAGTCCACAGCTCTGTGAGCAACTCCCACAAAGCTCTGCTGGCTCACCCCAAGCCTCTGGGGCAAAGTTGGTACTTCAGAGAAGGGAGGACAATCTGAGTGCCAATGGGGAGAAACCACCACTGCTCCATAACCCTCCTCTACCCCCACTGCCACTTTTCCAAGTGATGCTCCAGGCCTGCGCACATGTCAGATCACACGTCTCAAGCTAGCACCTCATATTCACACCTACAACACATTTTTATGTTGCTGAAATTATAAAAAGAGTGAATATATATATATATTTTTTACAAAGACGCTCATGCTTTGTCAGCTCGTGCTTTTGTCTGGAAACTCTTTTAGTTGCAAGGTGTGAGCCCTGCGGGGCGCAGGCTTGGCAGGAGGGCAGGCTGGCGTTTGCACAGCCCACCCTGTGCTGGGTAATTTGGCAGCAAGAAGTATCAGGAACTTGTTTTCACACGAAGATCAAAACAGCACAAGAAGAGAAGCACAACATAGCCCAAAGTGACCCAGAGTGTCAAAACTGCAACAACACAAAGTTCAGCCCAAAAATGCAGCCTGTGAGGCCTGTTACTGCTTGCCTTGTTTGTCCCCACCACAGGCAGCAGGAGGGGGAGAACACAACTTCAGCCTGGGTCAGATATTCCATGCTCAGCCCTGCCGTCCCGTGCCTTGTCCCCTGCCGTGCTGGAGAGCTCTCCCTCCAGCTGAGCACCCCAAAGTTTAACTTGGCCCCCTCCAGGCATGCCCAGTCCCACAAACCACATCCAGGCAGCAGAACACCATCCCTGCACCCTAGCTACGCGTGGAAATAACGCAGAATCAATCCCTGCACAGACAGAAACACAGCGATTCCAACATGGACTAACTGAAGACAAACAAATGCTCCATTTATGCTGTTACAGGCTGCACTGCTAATGAGTGGGATATGCCCTGCTGAGCAGCACTGACTGATGCTGAGAGTCCAACACAGCCCAGTGGCCACACTCAGCTGTTGCTTCCACACTGCTTTAAGCTCTAACAATTGGATATGATAAACTAGGGCTGGATTTACCATTCTGTGCACCAAAATCCTGCCAGGACACCCAAAGCAGATAGAGGAGTCCTCCATGGACTGCAGACTGTATAGGGCCTATGGAGATGAGACCTCAGTATCCATGTTCCTCTGGACCCATCTCTCTCTGCCAAGAGCGGAAGCCAGGAAAGGAGGTGACACTTCTGCCACAGGCACAGAGATGTCTCTTTGCAGCCTGAGAACAGTGGTGACTTCTGCAGTTTGAGCAACCAGAAATGCTCTCATGAGCATGCTCTCAGTTGGCTTGGGATTCTAGGAAGTGATTGGTGGTGACTAATGACCACCAATTCCCTGCTGCTGAACTTCTCTCTGTCCATACCCCTCATCCCTTGCGGATGCACTTGCAGCAGGAATGGCTGCTCCAGATCTTTGCAGCTCAGCTTTTGTCCAAAAGTGCTGGTGGACGTGTCTTAGAATGTTCAGTTATTGATCTTACGATTAAGGCTTCCAGCAGGGAAGGAAAAGACATACAGAGCTCTTAAGCCTTACTATCATTCTCCAAGAACATTTCCACTAGGATTAGTGAATCTGAGCAAGCCATCTCACATGCTCAAACTCTGCTCAGCTAAGAAACTATTAATGCATCCTGTGTTGATTATATGATTCACCCTGGAATAAAACAAAACCTGAGGCTGATTCTTGGAAAAATGCAGGTTAAATTAAATCAACTTTTTAAAGCATTAACCTGTAACTATCTATGTCCCTTAAGAACACCAGTGGCTCCTGAACGGGAAGAGCTGGGCCCACCCCTTGTGGTTCCCACTACAGTTCACACAGGCTGGTGGACAAAGGGTCTGAAGAGCAAGTGACCATGCGACTATTCTCATGGGGTTTTTTATTCTCATGTTATTCTCAAGCCCAGGTCACCAACAGAGTTGCTCACTCAGTCTTGGCTGGAGGAATAGTTCTTCAGCAGAAGGTGCACTGACACTCCAGGGACACAGAACCTCACTCTTGCCCAGACTCAACCCCTACTCTCTGCAATATTCACAGCCAAAACATCTGAGCCCTGACACACAAACTGATGCTCCAGAATGCAATCACAGCACCTCAGCAGGCATGGCTGGGGAGACTCTACTCTAGCAGATATACCATAATCTAGGTATGGATTCTGGCACTAATGAACAGGAGCTTGGCTTTGGAATCACTGTGATGGTGCGTGAGACCAAGGAAATCACAGGGATGTTGTACAACTTTGTTCATACCTACAGTTTTTAGATTAAGTTCCCCTGCAGAGATTAAAGCAGGGAGACTGCTTCCCCACAGATTTTCTTCCAAAGACCAATCTGAATTGAAGACACTGCCCTCCCACTGCTTCCCGTGGGGAAGGGAGCTGTACCTGTACACTGGCTGCATTTCCCTGGCAATCCCAATGACTGCTCCCTCTGGAAAGTTGTCAAATTCATCGAACAGGTCTCGGATGTTGGTCTTGTACTTCAGGTCCAAGTCTACCTGAATGACCTGTGTTATTTCTGAAAGCAAAAAGAGGAGAAAATCAGCTATATAAGCCGAAATTATAAGCAGTGATTACCAATAACTACTTGATGAATTACACCCAATTAGGATTTGGTGCCATGAGCCCCACAGACAAATGCAATCCAGCTTCAACCTCTACGTGAACCCACCAACCTTTAACCATCATGACAGCATTTACCACTACATGTTTTAGGAATTATTTACTTCAGAAACCATTTTTGGTGACCTCCTGCTTCTATTCACTCCCTCCTTCTTCCAGAAGACTGGTCCATATGACTGACAAAAGCAGGAGGTAGCTTCAACCCTGCTTCCTCTCCCTTTCTGAAAGTGCTTCTGCAGGAGCAGCCACACAAACCCTCAACATTCTGCTACCTACTTCTGGGAAAGGCTACCAACTCAATGAGTGTTTCCCATCTCCAGCCTACATAGCATCCATCCCTGGCTTGAAGTACCAGACTGATTCCCATCACAGACAACATCAGTAACTCAGTCAGTCACATAGCACCCTTGGTAACACCTGCACAAGCTCATTAGCTGCCAGCAGTCTGACACGGGCTTCCTTGAGGGCAGAGATAACATCCCCCTGCCTACACAGAACTGCTGACAGTCTGCAGCAGCCTCAAAAACTTTATTATTGCCAGCAGTACTGTCGGAGACAAGGAGGGTTAGGCAGACACGGAAGCATTCTCCACTTGCAGGGGGAAAGTCAAGAGCAAGGGGAGGCTTGAGGGCATCATTATGAAGGCCAGGCCTGATCTCATTAACAGGTCAGCTCCTGCCTGCATTTGTCAGTCTGCACTGCAGCACATGAGACTGATGGAGATGTTGCTTGGGAGAGGGTGCAGAAGATGTGTCTCGAGACTGTTCCAGGTGGATCTGGGGATGTTGTAAAGATTGCAGCAGGCCAAGTGGGATGCAGCAAACAGAAACACTGAGAGATCAGACCATCAGATGGGCTCCCCAGGCAAAGCCATGGTCACCTCCTGTCTAGCCATGCTCAGCCCTCCTTGGGGACCGTGAGCAGAGAAGAGCCATCCCCCACAGCATTACGTAATGCCACGCTATTTATGTGCATTGTAACAGCCAAGAGCAAGATGGCCAGGTTTCTTAGCCCTCGGCACTAACTGGATTATAAGGACTGCCAACCTGTTCTGGCCCCACTCATCATGCACAGCTGCCGTTACAGCTTCCAGCAGGCTGCATGTGCATGTCACCTCTGCCTTCCAAGCAAACCAGGCCTTCATCCTTTCTCCTGCTCTCCAAACCAGCCTGCCCTCATCCTCTGCTGCCTGCATCCTCTGTGGCTATGAGCAGGGCTTCCCAGCAGGCTGGTCTCACCCTCCAGCCTTGACACCACCACTGCGCTTGGGACAGGCTGCTGGCCACCACAGGTCTGCAATCACTAAGTTTTCAGCCTCCAAAGCCACTGTCAAGACTAGCAACACAGAAGCACTGAGAGCAGCCAGGCACGGGCCGCTCTCCTCTGGCACAGGTATGTAGCTTTGCCATTTCAAATGTATTCATCACTCAGTGTTTGTGCATCAAGCAGTCGCTGGGCTGTACAGCAGCTCTGAATTTTTTGCAGATCCTGCACTAATCTGGGCTCTTGGCAATTGGCTGTATCTACCACACTGTCCTCATTTAGAAGGAAAAAGCTCTGTGAGGTTGAGCAAAAAATATACTGCTTACTCTGCGAAGCATCCAAGCAGAAATATAAATCAAGGAGAAAAGAGTATCTGAGCTTCAACTCAGGCTGTATCTCAATTTATTTTTTTCTAACATCCATCACTCCCTATCTGCTAAGGGAAAGGCCACACTTCTTTCACAGCCAGCAGTATGGCAATCCCCAGGCCTACCTAGTATTTACCACCACCATAATCCTCTGTTTGCAAAGATTTAAAACCTAGGCATAGTAATTCACTAGAGGCTAAAGCAGGTCTTGACCTGAAAGCAATTTCCCTCAGCCTTCCTAGATGCCTTAGAAATTGCTTGCACAACTCAAGCAGATGAACAGGCAGAGTGAAGGCTTTATGCAACGGAGAACAAGACATGTATTGCAAATACCTCAAACATCCCCAGTGGTCCATACAACAGTGGTGCAAAATCCCAAAATCTTAATGCTATTGCACTTGAGAACATCCAGACCTGTCACAAAACTCTAGGGTGAAGAGACCCCAGATCTATAGCACAAGCTCAGCCCAAGAGAAGTGGGACTGGGGGGAGCCTGAATCTTCTGAGGTGCTGCCAAGGACGGGGAGAGGGGATGGGGCCCCCGGGAGGATCCCAGCATGCTCACTCCAGTGCACAGCAGCCCTCTGATGCCTCATCAGGTCTGAATTAAATCAACCACGACACGTCATCCGATTGTTCTCTAACATTACAGATGAGTGCAAACTGCAGTTAATCACAGTGGAGAATGAGAGCTGAGCTTGGGGGAGGCTGCAGTCCCACCCTTGCCTCAGCGCCCCCGTGGGCAACAGGCTCCAGAGAGTCCCAGTGCAGCTGCTGAAAGCCTCGTGTGCAGCAGGGAGCAGAGCATGGGTGCAGCTGCAGTGCTGGGCAGAGATGCCAGCACCACAGCAAGTCCAGCGCGGATAAACACGGCTTTTTAAACAAACACGCTGGGTTCTCCATCCTGTCCTTCATTAGAGGCTCCCTGTGCTTGTTTCACCCTCCCTGTGCACTGACCCCTGCTGTGCTGGCAGAGCCCCCCAGGAAAAACGCATGACAAATTCGACCCAGATAACACAAAGTACTTTTTCCTTCAAGCACGAGCTGCAACACTGAGACAAAAATGAGCATGGGTGACATTAAGCGCCACTTTGCCAGATGCAGCTAGCATGGATAGATTAATGGCAAAGATTATTTCTTTGCCTGGTACTGGCAAGAGGCCAGGCACTAATATTTATGATGCATCATGCTTTTTTGCCCTTCTACCAAACACTTTGTCCTGGCTGCCATGTGGGGATGGAGGAATCATGTGCTCTCTTAGGCAAAAACTGCTTGGAGGGGTCCAGCTGGAAATGTGGGAAAGGCTGAGAGTGTTCTCAGCAAGGAATTTTCCTGACTTTGCCATGCTCTGTATTACCCTTTGCTCCTCTGCTCCTTTCAACTCTGGCTCTTTCAGCCATGGTGCATAAAGTGGAGTTATGCCACTCAAAGCAGAGATGATCTCCATTAGCAGTGACAGCTTTATGGCATTAGGCTGGCCCTGTTCAAAGCTCATAATGTTTTACTGCAGCTTCATACCAGTAGCCACAGTAGGGCTGCTCTCCAGGCTTGCCTCAAACCCTCCCTCCAGCCACGTCCAGAGGAGAAAGACCAGCTTCAGGGATGCACAATCCTGCAGCAGTGTCTGTGGTGCTGAAAACCAGGAGAGAAAGGCATCACCAGTGCCTAAGCCACCCTGGGCACTGCTGCCAAACAGAGAGAGAACCAAGGTTATCCCAAAGAGACAGATGCCAGTTGCAGACCCCATCTTGTGCAGGCGCTTCCTCCTTCCTGCAGGAGCCTCAGCCCAGCAAGGGGCACAGGCAGGCAGAGGTCTCTTTCCTGTGCCTGCTGCCCAGCGTCCTGTGCCAGGACACAGAAGAGCGGGCAGGCTCCCCGGCTGTGTGCCAAGAGGTCCATCAGGTTGTATGGATGCTCTGAGTGGAACTCAGAAGCCCCTGTGCAGGGGACAGCTTCTGCGGCAAGTCTGATGGCCCTTCCCAGGAGGCACAGTGGGGACAAGGCAGTACGGGGGCAGGCTCACCCCACCAACATGTTGTGTCACCCTTAGGAACAAATCGTTCTTCTCAAGGCTGGGGAAGTGCTGGCCTCAGCTTCTTCCATACAAACCATTGCAGATCTGGGGCAGAGACATGCCATCACTGGCAGCCAGCCTTTTGCTATGGAGAGGGGAAAGGGGTGAAATAATAGCTTGTGTCATGGAACAAATACAACATTTGAGAACTGCCATCACAACACAAAGGGCAGAAGCTGTCCAGCAAATGGTGGGGTCTTAATCATTGTTGATTGAACAGTGGTTTAACAGCTTTAGAGTAGAAGCAGCAAGAACTAGAACCTCCTAGAGGTGGTGTAGCTCTCCAGCCCATTGACAAGTTCTGTGCCCTCCTCGGAGTACAAAATCTGCCAGCAGCTGGTCTGGCAGCAGAGACACTGCAGGCGACAGTGGGATGGCAGGAGGGGACAGGCCACCACCCTGCCAGCCTGCTCTGTGCCCAAATCTCACACACACTCCTGAGGCAACTGTCACCAGTGCTGGTAGTGATTTGGCCCTGCTTCCACCATCCTCTGCACCAGGGTCTCCGTCTATCTCAACAAACCTGTTTTTGAGGACCTAAGCACCCTGATACACCATGCTAATGAGGAGAGACTCCCTGAACATAGAATTATTTAGGTTGAAAAAGACCTTTAAGATCAGGTCAAAACGTTAACCTGACACTTGGCATGTATCTTGTGCTTTCCCTGCATCACAGCACTGACATCTGGGACCAGAGCCTGGCACCTTGTGCCCATAAGAGCAGAAGAGGTGAGATCAAGGAGGACACCGCTGGGGATTGCCAACCTCGCGTACTGTGGACTTCTCCCCGCAGAACCACAGCAGTGAGCTCTGCAGCACAAGGAGGCAGGAGCCCCTCCACCCTTCTGGAGATGGCACAGGGGCAACGGCCTCGATGGGAAGGGACAGGTAGCTGGCGATGCGGAGTGGCTCAGAGACCCTTCTGCAGGGACAGCAGCAGGTGAGACGGCTGTGTGACACGGCACAGTGAAGGGACAGGAGTGTCCCCTGCTGGCTGCAGCTCTGGGTGTCGTGGGGCTGCTGCAGGGGTCTCGGAGGGGCCAGGGAGTGGCTGTGCATTTTGGTACTTGATTTGAACTGTCAGAAGGAAGAGGGCTGGGTGGCCCAGGCTCTCCAAGCTGGGGTCCCCTGGTCTGCAAATGCTGGGCTTCCCCTCCATTGCTTTGTGTTTAGCTCTGACTACCTGACTTTGGCCAGGTTTTGTAGCTGTCCTCATCACAACAGGGCTAGATCCCAAGAAAAGCAGGAGCTGTGAAGGCCCAGTAGCCACTTTTGGATCACTGCCTTGGGCAATAAAGCTCCTGGATCAGGGTGGCAGCAGCCCCTGCTCCAGCGAGCGGGCAGCGTGCAGACCAGCAGCAACTCAGGGCACTACAAAGCCGCCCATGCTGGCTGTGAAACCAGGATCCTCTGCCCTTGAGAGAGACGCATGGCCAAGAAAAACACCACTCGCACGGCCAGCACCAGGGCTGGGCATGGGTGTGTGCGGGTGACAGGGTCCAGAGGGTCCCTGTGCAACCCAGGGGGTGCTGCTCAGCAGCAGCAGCCAGCCACCCTGAAAAGCCCCTGGTGCAGCGGGGAGTGAAGCACAAGTGGAGCTGCCGTGCTGGGCAGATATGCCTGCACCCCAAGCAGCCTACTGTGGATACACACAGCTTATTTACACAAACACACTGGGTTCTCCATAGTGCTCTTCCTTAGAGGCTCCCTGTGCTTGGCTCACCAACCCCAGTGCTGCCAGCTGCCCCCGGCTGTTCTCCTTCCTGCTGTCAGCAGGGCTGTGAGCAGCTTCCTCTCTGGCCATGTGCTCCCCCTGCAAGGCCTTATTTTCTCCACAGTCTCCCTCTCTACTTCCAAGATTAATCGCTGCTGCCCTGACAGCATCAGAGAGTCTCACCCAGAGGAAGGCAGCCAAGGTAGGAGCATGCACATGTCTGCAAGCACAATTCATGCTCCACAGAGCTTGCTGCCAGCATGCTGGTGACTGGGGGTGGGGGGACTGCAGTCCCCATCCCAGGGCCTGGTGCTGCTCCAGAGCCCACCCTTCCAAGAGAAGATGATCCTACAGAGCCCTGCACTGGCAGGGCAGATAGCTTGCCTTCCAGCTGCCTGCTTAAACACAGGCCCTTGCCTCTGCCAGGTGGCCAAGGGTCCTCTCTGTTCCTTGGGGCAGCCTGGCAACCTCCCTTCCGTGCAAGCAGGGCACCAGAGGAGGGCAGGCAGTGAGGGGGGATGTGTCCAAGCACCCTAGCCACTAACCAGGTTTCTGCAGCAGTGATGAGGCACCCAGCAGAGCAGAGCAGTGCTGCTGCGCAGCAATCCCAGCCTATCCGCTAATTACAAAATTAGGCTGCCTGCCAGAGACAGATGACAAATCATCACTGCCATCCACAATGGGCAGCACTCAGCTGAACTTGGGGGTCTGGTGCAGCAGCAATGGTCCTGGGTACCGACAGCAGCATCGCTCTACTTTCCTTGTTCCACACCCCGTAGTCATCTCCACAGGGATGGGAAAGAATTGGCAGGAGATTGATGTACTTTGTTCCAGGAAATTAATTTTTCCTGTGCATCCTAGTGTCTCCTTGTAATCCATCAAGGTTTGAGGGACTAATATTTAACAGTGCTCAACACCTTGGCTCTTAACCAGACTCCAAGGCAGCGACACCACTGGGCATGCGACAGCTTTCAGGATGGAGCTGAAGGTGTTGCTTGCTATGTATTCAGTATACACCGCTGCTGGGGGCAGAGTGTGAAGACACTTTTTGGAGCTGCAGGAAGAGCAGCAGGAAACCTTCTAATCAGACAAAAATAAGGTTTAATTCCAGATTGCCATAAATTACAAGGCAATGTGGATGGAAAGCTGTGAAGTATCGGGTGGATGAGACAAAAAGGGAAACCAAAAAGAGATACAGCAAAATAAATGTATTAAGGTAGATGAGCTCACATCCCGATTAACTGCACATGGTGGCAGAAGGGGCTGCAGGCAGATTTTTCCTTGTCTTTTCCTGCTAAGCATTAATGAGCTATGGCAGCAGGGGGCAAGGCTGTGGGGAGAGCAGCCCCAGAATCAATGCTGGGTGACCCCCAGCAGTTCCACCCTTTAGTGCCAGGGGTGTGGGGTTGGCTGAGGAGGGAGGGGAGCACTACCCAGCGCAGCACTGGGTCCCAAGACCCTATTCTCCGCATGGAGGGGGGAGCAGCCACATGCGCCTGCCCCTGTCTGACAGATCTAGGGCATCCAAAAAGTAATCGATGGTGACACTGCAGCGAGGGGCGGAACGATGAGGAGTAACACCATCCCCAGGGGCTGCGGGTCCCACTGGCCCCTAGCAGCAACAGTGCTGCAGGGAAGGGGCCTCTGCTGTGCTGAAGCACCCAAGGGGTTGCCAGGCACCTGCCGAGCAGCATCTGCATCCCCCTCATCACAGCAGCCCTTCCCAAGGGGCTCTCTTGCCAGGAGAGACCCATCCTGCAGAGAGCTGGATGGGCTAATCGTCTCAGTTTGGCAGGTGAGAGCCCAGCTACAAGGCAACAGCCTCCAGGGCCTTTACCTGGGGTGAACTTATTTAGAGTTTGCTGTTGCCTGCTCCCAAAAAGCACCACGAAAAAAACTCCCCTGGCACAACAGGCTCGCCGCAACAAGGAACAATGGCTGGCACCACCCTCCCTGTTGCTCGGAAATCCATCACTCCAGCCTCTTCTCATCACAGGATCTGACATGAGTGCGTGCAGCCCAGAGACACGCTGGGGAAGGAATCTGGCAGCTGTTGCTGCGGTGTGAAGCAGGGAGGGAGGTTATGAGAGCACAGCAGAAACCATTAATACCCTCTCCATCCCTGTAACGATGGGAACATTTCTGCCAGAAAATAAACCCGTCAGCTACTGCAGCATCCTCTGGGAACTGTGGCTTGCAAGGACGTGGCTCTGGGGCCAACTCCCATAGCTCCACCACAGAGTCCCATTTTCCGTGTCTCTTCACAACATCTCCACTTTGATAACGTATGATCAGGCCTGGAGCATCTGGGACACAGGCACTCTCCTCCTAACACTCTCCCAACCTGCTGCATTTCCGTATACCAACATGGTGGAGCTCAGCAGCGACAGCAATGTTCAGCCAGCAGGAAAGGATTAGGAGTGATGCACTCAAAATGCTCATTTATTATAGCGTAAGTCACTGAGTTTTGTGGGTAGCTGCACCATGCACCAGTAATTGCTCTACAGCTGACAGGAGGAAGAAGAGGAGGTGATGCTTCCCCATCTCTCTCCACCAGGCTCCACCCTACAGACCTCTGATGCACATTTCTTTGTTCACTGTGTGACACAGCATTAGTGCACCATAACCCACTGCACACAGGTGCTGTTGAGGGGAAACATCACATGTAGTCACCTGGTGCCCTGTGGGCAAACAGAGCCCAACCTAGGCAATCCCATATTATAGATTCAAACGTTCCAGCTGCAATGGCAAACCCTCACAGGCAAGCACCTACAAATGCAGCAATGTTTTCAGGATGCTGCATGCCTGCTTTTACAGAGGGCACTAGCAGAGGACAGTTACTTGCCAAGGCATTGTACCAGCAAACAGATTATTTTCCTGACACCTTTCTGCTTAACCCAGAAGCTCCCAGTCTCTCCACCTCTATGGTCAGCAGCAGAAGTGCTCCGGGTGCCCAGCCCCTGAGAAGGCAGAGCTCAGCTCAGCACTCGCTCCAACATGTCCCCTCCCTGGCCTTTGCCCTCCCTCCAGCTCCACTCCGTGGGAAAGGCATAAACCGACGCTCACAGAGGCCGCTGTCTCCAGGCCAGGACTCCAGAGTAGGCAAAGGCTGATATCAGTTTCGTGAGAGATCAGGCCAGAGCCAGCAGCTGGAGTCTGCTGCAAGCAGCATCAAACCCCAGGCAGCCTGAGGCTTGGTCATTAACAGGCAGCTTTGACAAACATCCTTATAATCTGGTCTATGCTTCATAATGAGTGCAGACACTGATAACAAGCTGTAGGAATTGCCCCATTCAGAGTCTGAGCCCAGGGAGACCGCTGGACATCCCATTTGACCCTGCTGTGTCACAGATGTTAAGACCAAGCACCAGCCATGAAGCCAATGGCACAGCTCCCTGCTGGCAGCTATAAATTTCAACAACACATAATGATCAGTCCTGCTCTATTCTCTTTCCTTGTCGCTCCTCATCTTCATTTAGTCAAACAGAAACATAGCCACTTTTCCCACCCAGCTCCTACTGCTCTTATCCATCACCTCTCATGAGCACTGCAACCAGTGATCTTAATAATTTAGTCGTACATCACCCCACCAATGTCAACAGTGATAATTAGTCCAGTATTTCCTCACCAAATGTTTTCTCCCAAATATTTTTCAATACATCCACTTTCTCACCCAGATTCCTAACACCAGAATAAACCAGATGAGGAATTCTCTCTCTTCCCCTTCTCGGTCCCATGTTTTCAAACTATTTAAAACAGGCTGAGTGTGAAACAGCATTTGCCTCTCTCCCTGGATATTAGCTAGACACCTTTTGATGGCTCTCGGACCCTTCAAGCACAAAAGTCATCTCAGAGATGAAGCAGGCATCAAAGCACAAGAGAGGCTGGGCACGAGGAGGAATCATCCTGTTGAGCTCCTCTCCTGGAGATCTCCACAACTAACTTTATACATATGCTTGTAAGAGATCCCATTAGCAGAATTAAACATTGCATTCACACCCCTCCTGCTCTGCACTCTTTCCTCCACTGCCTGTGTGAAGACATTAGGCTGATCCACATTAGCCCAAGCAGGAGGCCATTCCTGCTGGCACTCTCTCTCCTTGACATGTCTGTAAGGAGGGTGATAAAAAGCTTGCCAGGTTCTCTAAAGTTACATGACTAAAAAGACAAGTAATTAGAGGGATCGAAGCCAGCTGGGAAGTGAGAATTAATTTCTGGATGGGCATACTGAAAAAGAAAGTGAACAGGTTTGAGTTCTTGTCCTCCTTCCTTCTCCTAGCACTGCTCTGAAAGTCCCCAGACCATTTCATGCTGGCATCATCCTCATCTTGGCAGCTCCTCCAAAGCTTGAACCCTGCTTGTCCTCTCCCTGTGTGAATTTCCCATCACTTCTCCCTTGCAGAACCATTGTGATGCATGAAGCCTTCTCCTCCAGCTCCTCAGGCCTGGCCACACCGCATTAAAACAGGATTTATGAGCCTCAAGCAGACAAGAGTTATGCAGTCTCCACTTCTGCACGCTGCATACCAAGTCCCCAGCTGGTTTAAATCAGATTAACTCCACTGATGTAAGACATTTAAGGCAAGAGTGTTCCATGATTTACACCAGCCAAGAAGCTGTTACATTATAGTTTGGCAGCTGCAGGTTTTAGATCTGAAGTTTTTCGGGCGAGAATCCCGAACAACAGTGAAAGACAGCAGCTGAGTGGCAAAACCCATTTATTCTCAGTGCAATATGCTTGCAGCCAGCACGTGTTCCACAAAAGTCCTTAGAAAAAAAAAGAAACTAAGCCTGGTGTTCAGTTTCTGGTCTGCAAAGTCAGTGCCTGTCACAACCCCAAGAAACTAATACTTTACACACAATGGCATCTTACCACACACAAGCAAGTACTCCTCTTGCACATTCCTCCCCATTATTACCAATAAGTAAAATAATCTTACTTG
>JBCJKH010052817.1:17712-32775 GCA_039877255.1 Loriculus beryllinus | reverse complement strand
AATTAATGGAGATTAATGGGTATTTAGTATAGACAACCTAAAGGGCTCTCAACCTAAGCAATATACATTCAGATCTACCCATGTTAGGTCAACACGAATACTAAAATCACTTTATTTCCTAGTTGGTCACAGCCCTCTGCTTAACATCTTTGCAGGCTGGGATATGAGGTCCTGAAGTTGACTTGCTTTTTAAATTTGGAAATCTAGTTCCCCCAGGAAAGCAAGGGCAAACTCCCATGGAGCCAGTATGTTACACTGCCTACACCATGAAGTCCATGTCAGGTGTCAGTTTTATGCATTGTAATTTTTATTTTTGCCCTCTCCATACAGGTATTAATAAAGGGCATGTTAATGGGGACTGAATAGCATTTATTATCCAGGCAGCATATCTAAGCCAGTTAGCCTGATGGATTGGTAAGAACAAGTCTTAGCTTCACACCATTATTCAGTCCTTAACTGGAGAATTTTTCCTCAAAAAGGGTGGAACTGAGGCACAATGCAAGGCTTTCAGATTTACCTTGTGTTGCTCATAAGGAGCAAGTGCCTTTTGTGCACACTGCAGAGGAGATAGTCTTCCACTTCATGAAGGGCTTTGCTTGAATTTCCCATCCGTCAGACTTTGGTGCATGAGGGCTGTGTCTGCACACAGGAGAAGACCCAGGCAGATGTAGGTGATCTAGTCCTTTAACTCTTTTAATTTTAAAATGCATTAAAGGTACTTTATTTCTCCAAATATGAGGATCAGGGCATGTCTGCATTAAGCTATAGTACATACCCAGGACTTACCTCTAAAATGGCTCATCTGCTTTAAATTCCTAGTCCTATTAATTTGGGTTTCTTTCTTTTTTGTGGGCCAGCAAACCTCTAGTTACTGAGTCAAAGACTTGCCAAACTGTTGTGAAAGCTGAGCTCCCTCTTTTAATGGGGTGTGGACAAGATGCTTGTCCTCCCCAAAATACCACTAAGGGCATGTCTGGCCAAGACAAAGCCCTCGTGGTATGGACAGTTACTGCATCAGAGGAAAAGTGCAAAGACTATTTCCTTCAGTGATGCAAAAGGACTGGTAGCAAGCACTCAATGCCTTTTGTCAAATGAAAGAAAAATGTACTTTGATCCTTTGGGAGATGCATTTGGGCCTAGTTAGTTATGGAATATTTAAAGGAGCCTTGAGGGGAATTTCTGTTAAGAGAGTTTAGTTTGCAGCCACTACCTGTGGTAGCTGCAAACTGTCATGTTTATTTTTCCTCTCCCGGGGAGAAAAAAACAATGCATGTTTTCAGTGACAATGGGGGCTTGCTCTGTAAAACAACTTTCTCTATGGCTGTTGTATAATATTTGTAGGGAGGCAAAACTGAGTAAATCAGATTTGTTTACAGCAAACAGGACTTGCTCCTCAGAGGCTGTCATGATGCAGCTT
The DNA here is from genome assembly GCA_039877255.1 of Loriculus beryllinus. NCBI lineage: Eukaryota > Metazoa > Chordata > Aves > Psittaciformes > Psittacidae > Loriculus > Loriculus beryllinus. The sequence goes on along the minus strand of JBCJKH010052817.1, from coordinate 31,358 downwards.
CCCCAGTTCAAAATGATGCTAATTTTCTCCCACCTAGTTACCAAAGGGAGGCTCTGTGATTTCAGATATGTCACCTGCTGGAACTGACTAGAAGACTGAAAATGTATTCAATTCCTCAGGGAGTGTATTTTATCCTTTTAAATGAGTTTTTGTGTGAAGAGGTATTTGATAGAATATCCCCGGTGTAAGATAAATAGTTTCCCTGAGTTGAGGACTAATTATCCTCAGGGACACAACAGACTGAACAGCTAGATGAGCCAGAAATAAAATGGTGTCTTGTGGCTATAGTGGAAAGTAGGCAGTTACACTTCTACCATACACGATTAGATGGCTATCGAGCTTGTTATTGTCAGAGAGAAAATGACTGGCTTCATCACACAGAGCCTCCACAAATAACAGAGTACATGTGCACTACAGCAGCACTCCCTCTGTGTGGTGCATACGTAGATGTACATCACTGGCAGCTGTTGCTGGTTTAATGCTTTTCAGATCAGACAGGGTCTTTACACAGTCAAAAGAGAGAACTTTTTGCATGTGTGGCATTGCATGTATGCAGTAGCATGCACATTTAAAATATATGTCTCTTGGTGAAGGACGTGAGACCATGCTTTTATTGTTCCTTACAAATAAGGAATAAAATAAGGTTTTGTCCTGTTTGTCCAGTGATTGACTTCTTGTTCTGTTCTCTTTATCTTTTAAGATTTTCTCATATCTTTTTCATTGGCACTTATTTCTATATTTGAGGATTCAGGTTGTGACTGGAAGCAGAAGAGTAGATGTGTGTTGAAATTTTTCTTGTAGCCTGAACAAATCTCATGAGAATTTCAGCTAAATTCTGCAGGGGTTAAGGTGTTCTGTTGTTTTTTTCTCTCCTCTGTCAGAACTCCCATTAAAGCCAGCTGTAGCTTTGCCTGAATAAGGACCTGGAGACCTAGCCAAATTTTACAGAATAAAATATTCATCTACTCCTTAAACTCTGGATACACATCTGAACTCTGTGCCACATTCCTAATCAGATCATTCCCAGCATGAGCCTCGCTCCAGGAGAAACTCAGCAAGGCCATGCTGCTGGTCTGTGCTGGTCAAGGCTTCTGCAGGGCAAAGACTTTGGTCCATGGAGAAAAGTGGGATGTGCGGGGAGCACCAAGACCTCGCAGCAGAGAATGTGGCAGAAGGGAGAATGGGGGGAGAGGCAAGGGCAGAGTACTTGTCTAAGGCAGGCAGTTCACTGTATTTGTCAGGATTTGCTGCATATCACATCACCCACCAGTGCTGCTGCACGTAGCCTGGAGGTGAGAAAAGCCTAGAGCATCCCAGTGCTGGCCCCAGCAGGGACGAATGGCTGTAATCTCTTGGCTGATGGAGGGCATGTCTTGCTGAGGCTGCTATTTATATCTGGGGGAGATTGGCTGTGACAGGACACACAGCCTCCACACCACTCACTCTAACTGTTTGAAGGGCAATGACTCCAGCGGAGAGGGCAGTTTCTCCCATAGCTATCTCAGGCGCCATTTGGAAAATGTCCTTTCTAATAAGACTTCATTTGTATCAGCTTGCTAACCCTGGCTTGTGTGAGAAGGCAGACCTGCAGCAGCAAACACAGCCCCATTGGTTCTCCACCCCAACTCCTGGGGTAGAGCAAACACATGAGAAATGAATTCCTCTAAAAGACTATTTGTAAGTGATTATTGCTGAAGTTTCCAAATAGAGAGACATGAAAAGGAGAAAAGTCCCAGCTATAGCGAGTGGTTTTGTGCTTAGCATGGCATTTTAACTAACAGTTGTGTCTGAGAGCTCTGAGTGCATCTGAGTGCAAGGTGCGCCTGGGCGAGTGTGAAAACGGGGTTTGTCTTGCTGAAGAAGTAATCCTTTCTGCATCATCCCTTTCTTCAGGCCCTCCAGACACTGCTGCTGGTAGTACTTGTGGAGCTGCCTCTCAGCATCCCAAGGATTCTGAAATTTTAAATGTGTTGTGAATGCAAAAGTGGCATTCGTAAATTAAGGGTCTCTAAACAGGGTGCTTGTGACTTGTGCATTCACATATTGCAGTCACAAAGCTATGAATTTTCTGATTTTTGTCACACTCTGATAAGATTAAAACCCCACAGTTACTTTCGATCCTGCTGACTGAGTTGCAGAAGTAATTTCTTGTTCAATTGAAATCTAAAACTTTGGAGAATTCACGTCCACTGGGATGGAAAGTAATTTATCAGTTCCCATTAACTTCAGTCACCAATCAGGGAAGTTTTTCTTTTCATTTTAGCAGAAAGGGTGATGTATACTACCTACATTTTATGCGCTGACAGGAATCTCAGAAAGCAAGCGGCTAAAGCTGGCCTCTCTGCCTGTTTTGAAGAAAACACTCTTTTTCTAAGAAAAACAGAACTTTGTATTTAGTCTGCCACTTTTATGAGAAAAGGATTAAAAAGTCCAAACCTGTATGTTTTGAGACTTGCCTACCTTAAGTTACTTTAGATAGCTTTATAGGAGCTTGTGGCCTTTCAAGCCTCTTATTTTGGTATGTGCACATCTGCATTTCTTTTGGGAGTTGCTCTTCTAATACACAAACATTTACTAATGGTTTTACAGAGTCTGCAGATTGCATTTATTCCAAGGCCTGCAGGCAGAAAAAGAGAGGTGGCCAATCCCTTACAAAACCAAAAACAGTGACATGAACCGTGTTCATTTCTTGTAAAGATAAATAAAACACAAGAAATGCAAAGAAGAGGCATTTTTTGAAGGTAATTTTAATTCCCTGAAATTCCTGCGTTAGAACATTTGGAAGACGGAGAGACTTGCTATTAGTCAACTGTATTGATTTTTGCCACTAAGGAAAGTGGAACAAAAAATATTTACTGTGCTAAACTGTTGGAGCTTTCAACCAGTTCACATAGAAAACAGTCTCCTACAGACTTCTCTCCCTGGCTTTCCCTGTGAGGCAGGGAGGTCTGGAAAAGGCAGCAGTGAGAGGGAAATGCTCTGTGCCCATCAGCCTCCTGAAGGGAAACTATTGTGTTCTCCTCGCTGTTAGCAATGGGTCACGAAATTATTTTTATGATCCTGACAAATCAAGTACTGTTGCGTTTAAACAGTGATCTCTTTCCAATTTGTACCTGCAAGCATAGTTGTTAAAATGGTCAGAAAAATAGTTGTAGCTGATTTATTTCAAGCTGCTTGATATTTAGGTTGAGTTTTATGGATAATTATGTGGTGGTGTGTTTGGGAAAACTGGAATAAGTGTTCTAGTTTTTAGGGTTTTGTGGTTTTTTTCAGTTACATTTACAAACATTAAATGTTAAACATTTGCTGCTTGCTTTCTTAACAAAAACACAAACAAAACCAAGCTCAGCTGTTTCACTAAACTCTTAAACATGAAGGTTGATAGATGGATAGATGTATTTTACAGTGTGGGTCTACTCAGAAAAGCAGCTGGGTAATGATGGTGTATTTCTTCCTCAGCATGACTGTTACGTGTGTGCATTCAGTCAGATCTTCGACTTTATGACAGAAATAAGTCTTGACTGCTTTTTACTCTTGTTAGCCCTGCAAAGAATACATAGCTAAGCATCCAGTATAGCTGAGAGATAATGAGCTAGATCTTTCAGTGATGAGCATTAAAGGCTCAGCAGCTGAGACTTCAGCAGACTATTGATTAGTCCTTACAACAAGGGGGTGGTAATTTCCAATCAATTGCATCTATGCAAGCCCAATGAAAACAGGGGACATTGGGCAGGTATAGGCAAAGGCGTAATTTATGTGACAGATTGTAGTTTTATTTCTCATGATATTTGAAATGGAAAGGGCAAAACTTCATTGTTAAAGTCCAGATAGAACATAGAGGGATTGTTTTCTTTGTGTATTTGAGACTGAAAAACTGTAAGAATAGGACCTCACAGTATTATTTGGTAAGTGCTTGTCAGGACAGAAAACATAATGTAAGCACATTGCCAAATAGGGGTGAAAACTTGATGGGAGAAAAAGGATCTTTAACAATCATATCCAGTAGTACTGATTTTTGCTAGAAGGAAAGAATGGCAACTGTTAACGATTAATAGGGGTGTGGATCAGCTAAATACTGACAAATATAAAGTATCCTGAAAGGTCCTAATGGGCATATTAGCAAAGTTGATACAGTAATAAATGAGTAAATCCTTATATTTTTTTTTTCTTTTCAGAAGTTATGAATATATTTAAAGACATATATTTTTCCAGGAAGGCTAAGTTATTGTGGATAGATTAAAACATAAATAATACCAGCACCCATTTTTGTCTGTGCTGAAAGAAAAGCTCACTTTACTCCATAAGTGTCCCCAATCTTTGACTAAAAAGAAAAAAATCCAGCCACAAAACCATACTTCTCAAAAGAAATGAACCCCAAAGAAATCCAAACAGACTCCCCATGGACCTGACTTCTAAGTTTTAATGCAATTCTAGGTCTCAGACATCAAAATGAAACAGTAATAAAATGGAAGGCTGAACTTCAAAGATTAAACTTAGGTTTACTTTTTCAGGGATATACTTTAACACATAATTTCTTTTTATCACTATTATTTTTTTGTAACTAATAGTTTTCTAATACCAATTGGATATCACATCAAAACTAAATAGATGAAATATTATATATAACACTTCCTAGAATTCATTCTTAGAGTTTTGGCTATAAGAGTTCAATGCTGCATCATTAGTGTTTGAAACTGTAGTACATGGTAAATTGCCCTAATAGCTTTTCTGAGATGTTCCTGAAATTAGCCCATGAATATGTAAACTCTTTTCAAATAGCTGAAAATGAGTGCTGTGACTGTAGAAATCTGAGCTGGAGACTGAAAAGAAGATGTGGTACTTTGTAATTTTTGAAAATGATGAAAGTACAAATGTGAGATCCTGGGAAGCTGTAATGGGAACTGCGCCTAAGTCCATTTTTCATTAATAAAAAGTAATGAAGCAAATGTCAAGGGATCAGAGTTGATGAGCAATAACACCTTTATACATACATAAAAAATCTCTGACATACCAAATTGACATGTATTTTTTTAAAAAATATTGAATTTGTAGCCAATGATAATGATGGCACGACAGAAATACAACTATTTCTCAATATTATGGAAGAATTTGATATAATGCCTCAAACCCTGGACAATTACTTCTTAGCAACTTGGATATAAGCCTTGTCTTATGCATGGAAAGAGTCTAAATAAATGGTGGTGATTTGCAGCAAAATATTGAATACTGGGAGGTGTCCAAGTGAGGTGGTGCTGGGCATTGTGATGTTAAGGTTTTTTTATGGTGTTTATTAATTTTTGCGAAGGAAGTGTAAACTGTACATTAATTATGCTCCACAGGGACTAAATGGGGAGGTGTAGGAGAAGATGGACTAATCACTTGCTGGGCATTCTGAGCTGGTTTAATTTAATATAGTCCAACTAAAAGTGGGAATAAATTCTTCCTGATAGGAAATTTATTTCCTAGGCTGGTATGTGGACCTTTGTTTTATTCCCTTCAGACACTATATATCTATTCTTATATGCCAAAGCTACAGGCTTTTCTCTTGTTGTTGGTGCCAGGATCACTGAATGCTTCTTTAATTGCTTAAATCGCAACTAAAACAATTTTTTTCAGTGATGAAAAGAGGAAGCAGGTAAATATTTGGGATCATGAAGCAATACAAAAAGGACCAGAAAAGGCTGGCAGAGTGGGGACAGGCTGCTTCTAAATCAAACATGACTTTATTCTTTGGGTAGCGCATATATACAGGGTGTGCTCACTGCCGTCCTGTGAAGAGGAAGAAGGCCATAGCCACCCATGGAAAAGTTTCACACAAAGGGTACAGTATGATGCTGTGCTGATTTTTGTAGGAAAATTTCTCTAGTACTTTTAATTCTGTCTTCACCCTGGCAAGGAGCCCTTGACTGTGCACTGAGGAGACCCTGCTCCTTCTTGGGAGAGAGGAGGAAGGGGAAGATAGAAAATGCCCTGCAAAGACATTTCTGGAAGACAAATTGTTGGTCTGGAAGGTAGACATGTTTTGCAACCAGAGCCCTCTGGACAGGAGCTATTTTCCTGTCAAAATGAGTTTTAAGGAATTTTAGAATGTGCGAGGCCTCAGCAGCCTTTGGGTATGCTTGCACAATGGTAGAGTTGCAGCGGTGACTACAGCAAGAGCAGTCTAGCTAAACTGGCTTCCCTCAAAGTGGCTCAGGTGCTAACAGCACTGAAGTTTCAGGGTACAATCTTCAGCTTTTGCTGGAACCGGCCAAGCTGCAATGTGGCAGCTACTTGTGCTCTGACGGTAGGGAGGCTGACTCTTGATGCAGGCCAGTACAAGCTTTCTTGACCTTGCTCACGTTTTCTGTAAGGAAGAAGCTTGGAAGGGCAAGTTCCAAGGCAGTTCAGACAGGCAAGGCCATTTGAGGCTGTTGAGAATAGTGCTTATAGTGGGAGTAGTATTTATCACGTTGCAGTGGAAATGAGGACCCTGCAACATCTTCCATAGACCCTTAAGATGCTTGAAGACAAGACAAAGTTTTGATTTAAACCAGTGGCTGAAATTGCTTAAAGCAAGAAGAGTGCCTTGAAATAGCATAGGGTGGGCATGCATTTTGTCTTCTTGTCTCTGCTGTCATCATGAAAACTTTCAGGAGGGTAGATGAGATGATTGGCATGGGTATATGATAAACTTCTAGAAGAAGGTTTTGCTTACCAATAACTAAATAGCTTCGTGTTACCAGTGGTTTGAGATAGTGAGATATGTTCTTTATTCTTTTAGAGATTTCCATATTGATTAGGCTCAAATGTGCTCCTTTTACAAATATGACCATCAGAGTGATTGTTTTGCACAGAAGTGCCATAAATTTTGCCTGGCTCCAAGAGCCTCTTCTGCAGGCATTTGGCATTGATGGGCCCTTCCCAGCACCCTGTAAATCAGTTACTATCTGGCAATTTTGAGTTAGTTTCCCTTCCTTGTCTATCCTTTGAGCAAATGCTGGAGACAACTTCATTTCTTTACATGTACAGTCATCTGCAATATACCTTGTAACTTTACAACTGGAAAACATAAAAAATAGAGTATTGGGATGGGAATTGAACGCCTACTTCCTGCTGCCTCCGGCCTCAAATCCAAACCCAAGGAAAGGCAGCTGGTGGAACAAACAGTACAAAAAGGGGGTAGATTCACATTGTGGCTGCCACAGGGCAGTGTTATCCTCACAGAGCTTGAGCGACGCCCACCTAGCAGTGCAGGGGATGTGCCTTGGGTTTCTCTATGTACAGGGAATGCTCATTCACTATGGTACATCCTCTGTAGCATCTCATGGGCTTCTAACTCAGACCTAGGGAGCATAGATGTGTTTACTTGCTCTTAATTGCTATGTGGGACACCACCTCCCCAGAAAGGAGTGAGAAAGGAGATTTTTGTGACCTTCTTTCAACAAGAAGATTGCAACTGCTGTTTTCCTGGACCTGCAATGTCAGGAGTCACCTTGTTCCCTCTTCTCACAGACATAAAGACCATCAGACTCTACCTCTCAATCATGAAGGTGGTATTTAATGAGGTGCCTTGTATTTTCATTGACAGAGAACCCATCAACCAAGGTGCCTGTGCCGCTGGATCCATTTAACCATGCCTAAGATGCACTTGACAAGATGTTAGTGTACCATCAGTGCCCATCTGATTTTTCCTGATTCTTTGCCGCTGTAGCACAAATTACATGGCTGAAGATGTTCCACAGTTCTTGGACTCAGGTCTATCCTGCAAACATTAAATATGATCTGATTATTAAATGCTGCTCCACAGTCTGATTTAGCATTCTTTCATTGAGAAAACCTACTAGTGACAGTAAATGACTCCCTAAGTGAGAAAAAAGTGGATTTTAGAGGATAAATTGTTTAAAACATTTTCTACAAAGCTACTTTGAGAAGAATAACAAGGGGAAACCATTTTGTGTGGAAAACTTCAAATTCCTGAATAAAGTATATAGCAATTTTCATTTAAGGCTTTATATATGTATTTAATATTTATAATATATATATATTCCTCTTGAAGGCAAGACTTGGGAATTTCAGGCTTCTCTGTGAAGGGTACAAATCCGTAAGTTGTGATTTTTGGATCACTACTTCTTTGCTGATCTAGTCTAACTCAGGAAGGTGGTAAAGGGTTTAAACTGGCAGAGATATGCCTGAGGCAAGCTTCAGGCATATTGGCGTCACAGCTGTCTCTCTGCTTTGCCAGCAGAAAAGTGGTACCATATAGACTGATTAGAGGTACATGGATAAGGGAATGGCTAGAGTATTACAGATAAAATAAACAAATGAAACCTTCAGGAAGAAGCCAGGTTTTGGGTTTTTTTTTCAGGAGGTTGTCTTTTTTTTTATTATTTCCTGGAAAGACATTCTACTGTTCTGTTTTGAGTTTGCTGTCAACTGGTATGCCAGTTTAGCCTGAAATTATGTGACTTGGCAAGTTTTAAATGGGACTACTCCTGGTTTACTCTCATGTGAATGAGATGCCTTGCACATGAAATCAAAAACATTTCTTGTGGAAGCCATAGTTTCATATGAGGTTCTTAATTATGCATAACAAGCCAGGTGGGAAAGCATTTTGTACCTGGTTCTTGATGACACATGTTGCATCACAAGGCATTTGTGAAATTTACATCCAGATTATGATTTCTAAAATTTTATATTTTAGACTTCCTACCCTTTGATTTGGATCTAGCCAAACATTAAACATTGACATACAATGCTTTGTATATATAAACATATGTTTTACTTTTCATTTTCGTGTAACCACAGGGAGATTATCAACAAGATGGAGCTAAGTTCCTCACAGCAGGGTGGACAAGGGAAAATAAGCATTAATTGCAATGAGAGGTTCAGATGGTATAAGGCAAGCAATGGAGCAGGTTGTCCAGAGAGGCTGTGCGTTTTTCATCCTTGAAGGTCTTCAAGACCCAGCTGGAGAAAGCCTTGAACACCATGGCCTGATCTCAGAGCTGTCCCTGCTTTGAGCAGAAGTTTGGACCAGAGACCCTCTATGATCCCTTCCAAGATGAATTATCCTAGGATATTACGATTATTAGTCACTAGTTTGTCCAGTCTGGTTCAAAAAAAATTTTATGGGCAGTGTTAGATGAAGATGGAAACCCTTTCCTAAACTGGAAATTTATAAATATGGAAGGGCATCTGGGATGCTGTCATTGCTTGATGAAGATTGGTGTTCGAGAATACATGTTTATAAATCATCAGGATGGGAGCTGAACTCCCTCTGGCACTGGTTGAAATGTTATTTTTACATATTCTTAATGCAGTTCTTTGGACAGCTTGGCCAGAGTTTATGAAGGAGATGGGTGGTTCAGCTCCATTTGTCTTCATTTCCTGGTCTCTCCAGGACAGCAGTGAAGAGATTAATCAGTTGTAAGCAGTTTTGTTGGGTTTGCATGTTAGTAAAAGTGAGGACAAACCAGGTAAGGCAGGATTTACACGGACAAACTCTCAGCTGTGTTACAGTTATTCCCTTGGGACTTTATTTCTTGAAATCTTACAACTTTCTAAAGAAACTTCTTCTCAGCTTTTAGCTCTTTGCTGCCAGTGAAAAGGACAATCAGATCCCCTTCTTAAGTTTTTTTCCCTCTCCCATTTCACTTCTGCTGGTTGAGCTGTGACTTCCACTTCTCTTAGCAACGCCCCCCCCAGATCTCTTCCTACTCCTCCCTTTGGCTCTGCAGGCAATGCTAATGAACTGTTTGCTGAGAACAGCTTCAGCAGCATCCCAAATGACATCTTAAGGCAGCCCTTTGGGAAGACCACCACTTCATCAGATTTTCTTGCTTAATTAGAATTCCCTGTCCTAAACTCTCATCCAAGACCCTTGCACTTTTCTTTTCCTCCAAACAGCAAGTTAATTCTAGTTCTTGCCCCTCTGATTTTAATGGATTTACCATTGGAACATGAATATCTTATTGTCACCCACTTCTGAGTACTACTAGTACTAAGATAACTACAATTTTACGAGCTCTGCATTTAGAGACTGCCATTAGAAAAGCAGCACTTTAGTGCCCTCTGGTACTGAGTTTTACTGTGGTGTTCACAGTATCTTCTATAGCAAGAACAAGAAGTACTGCAGTAAAGACAAAATTTGAGGTACCGTAAATGTTAAATTTCTTTTAAACGACCCACTGCAACCTGACAAGTAAGATATACTTAATACTTTAGTCTATAAATATAAAAATTGACCCAAGACTATGTCCCAGGAAAGTGAGAAAAAAGTTGAATTTCTCTCTCACAGAAGTTGCCTCTTGTGTGAATGATTTATTTCTAAACCTTCCAGTTTTTAGATTATTTCATGATTAGTGACCTTCAGTGGCACTATCACCACAAGTGTCATTTGTTTCTTCTAACCAAGTGTGCTGTTAGGGGAAGACCATCTTTGTAGAGGACTTGACCTTGTGACATGGAGGGGAGCTTGCACCTCTGAACTGTGACTGCTACTGTGTCTGAAGAAAAAGCTAATTGTCTGAGGATTTCAACCAAAAACTCTAAGCAACTGTAACTTCTGCTGATTTAAATCTGGAGTATAAATAGATCAGCTTCAGATGTTTATAGCTGGCTACCAGCAGAGAGGACCTAATTTTTAAAGCTGCTGGTATAGGTGAAAACTTGACTCAGAAGAAATTCCCAAGACTTCTGAAAATTAGACAGAACTTTGTAAACATTCTTCATGAGAGGATTTTTGTATATATTTCTTCTTTGGAAGGAAGACAAACCAGTTGGTCTACGAATGAAAAAAAAAAATCGTGTTTAGGAAGAAATTGCTAATATACAGCCGAAACCCTCCCCGTGTTGGTGCAAGAATACAGTGATGTGGTCACAATCCCATGGAACATCTATGGTATTTTTCTACCCATACTTAATGTGGTAGGAAGAAAGAAGGGAGGTGATAGTCCTCCAGCCCTCCTTCCCTTTGCTGCTAGTGCCCTTGGGTGCCACAAATGCTACTTTACTCTGCTAAGTGCAACTGTATGTCCCGTTTAGATCTTCATCTTCTGCTTCAGCCTCGTATCATATTGACACTGCCTGGACATGTTGGCCTCTGAGGATCAATGTGCTGCCTTGTATCCACCTCCTTATCTACAGCCTATGCCAAGATCAACGTCTAGACAGCCATAGCAGCATATGTTAGCAGTTGGGTAAGTGTAGCAGTGCATGGTGAACCCTGTTATGAATGTTTGGGTTCCTCCTGTGCCCCAGGAGTTTACCACTTCTGTTTTTTACCCTGTGCTAAGTGCTGTGAGACAGGGACTGCATGGAAATCTGAATAGGCTGCTGCCGTGCCTGAGTGCTTCATGGGTTGCATCACATTGTTAGCAGTCCCTTGGTGCTAAGAGATACTGTGAAAAGCAAATTAAAATAAAATGTGGGTTTAAAGGAACATTTTATAAATGGAGTACTGTTTTCCACTAAATGTATTTTTAGTGTCAGGAGGGGGGCTATATAAAAGGATTTCTCCTGGTTTGAGCTGGCAAGGTGGCTTCTTTCTTGGTGGTTTTAATCCAAGGCTGTGAAAGGAAGCTAAAATTTTGGTGTTCAATTGAAAACATTTTAGAGAGATCTAATTTTCAGAACAGAGATACAGAAGATGTTTAGGAAACTGCACAGTTGGGGCATCTCAGAGAATACTCTGTGAATCTGCCACCTTTACATCAAAAACTAGACCTTAGGCTTTTGAGGAGAGGTATCTATTTCTTTTGTTTATATTCGCAAGTTGGCTGGTAAGATTAACCACACAATTTCTTTAGGATCCATTTGTAAGGACTGAAGATACTTCTGTCCATTACAAAACCAGTGCAGAGGAATGACAAAAAATATATTTGGAGCCCAGAGAGAATAGCCAGCTACCACAAATGGCTGAGTTAATTGAGTGGGCAGTACAAGCACATCTGAGAACTTCTGTAGATATATGCCTCCCGGATAGCAGCATTGTTGCTTTTAATAATAAACTATGCATTTACGTGTAAAACTAAATATAGTTACATGTCCTAAAATTAGGAAACACTGTAAATGGAGATGGTATCTGAATGGTGTACCAGATTATACATTTTAATGTTTCAGTGTGCTTAATCATTCTCAGTCATTAAGAAAATTCTGCATGTGTCCATGGGCATGCATGCACATTTAGCTCTTTCCAGAACCCATGTGGTTAACTCTGTTGCTTCTTCAAAGATTATAGAGAGTCTTTTAAATTTCTGTTATGCCACATTTATTTTATTTGCCTTATTTAAATGAAATATTCTTTTAAACTTAAAAAAAAAACCTTTGAAAAGTGCATTTCCATAAATCTCAAGGGTTTCTTGAAATGCTTTAAAAGTTCAAAACAACGGCAGCAACAAAAACAAACCCCACAGTTTTCTCTGAATGGGGATATGGAGAAAAATTCTTCCATTGCAGGCACAAGTCTCAGCTGTATCGTGTTCCCAGCCCTATTTTCTTTTTCTCCCATTATATGCTTGAGTAAAGAAAGGTGCTTGCAATATGGAGAAGAGAAAATCTTGTTCAAGTTGATATTAACCAAATGTGAGGAAAGAAGCAGGGAGTGATTTCTGAAGTCTGAAATACTTTTTGGAAAGGACTATGACAACTTCTTTTTCACCAGCAAATGGAAGACATTTTAGACCAGTGCTGCTTCTGACCAAATGCTTCTGTAGCAAAGCAGTGGTTTGAGCCTCTCCCTTGTCCTAATGGTGGGAATTCTTAGCTTGAGTGCCAATTTTAACTGGTTCTTCTTTTAAGGCCTCTCAAGCTCTTGTAATCAGAGGTCAGAAATGCCTATGCTGACTTCCTAAATAAAACAAGGACTGGAATTCAATCCACTGATGTCTTCACAAAGTCCCTATCTTCTTTTTGAGCATAGGCTTTAGTAGTTATCTAGTTTTGTTCTAAACACATCAGATAATGAGAAATCTACTGTATCCCACAGGAAGCTGTTCAAATAGTTATCTTTTCTCTCTCAAAAGTACACGTTTCATGTTATGTTTGAACATTTCTAATTTCAGCTCCCTGGTGTTTTCTATCTCATTATCTAAAGATGTTAACATCCATTCAACATTGGGCTTAGACAAGACCACCGGAGCGACTGTTCCCCAGCTGCTCACTGACCCCCTTCCCAGAGGCTGCTGCCCACCAGAGAAGGGATGGCTAAAGGTCTTCTGAAATAATGCTGTTTACAATGCTAAACTGATCCTGGGCAGCAACTTGCAAGAAATAAAAACCAAACTGGTTCTTGCTGCAACCATGCATGTCAGTACTTTAATGTATTAGACTGAGGTACCTCTTATCTCCACAGTTCAGTTATGATCAAATATCTTCTTAACCTTGTCTTTGAGTACACTATCCTCTGAATCTTTCACTGTAAAACGTTCATTTGAGACTTTGAATCAATTTTGTAATTCTTCTCTGAACAATGTTTCAACATGTGGATATAAGACTTGAATAACCATTTCTGTACAATCATTTTGCAAGCTGTGTTAATCTACATAGACCTCTCTTCAGTGGCAAAAAGTGAGCCTTTCACACAGAGGCTTCTTTCCAAATGAAGTTCCTAATCCTGCAAGTGTTACATGATGCCAGGCTACCCAAGAAGCATGTGGGTAGTGAAG
>JBCJKH010052817.1:0-12456 GCA_039877255.1 Loriculus beryllinus | reverse complement strand
CCATGGGTGACAGACACCTGCAGGATGAGTAGAGGTCTTCTGGAAGGAAGCAGACTCATGCCAGAGCTGGGGGTTGCGCTGGAGCATCATGGCATGGGCTGACAGCACTGCTGGGTCTAAGTTGCTTTGCTTTGTAGAGGTGAGGAGGCATTCACCAATCTGCATGACAGCTGAGACAGGCCAGCCTGGAACAGCCTTGCTCCCATCCAATTCACTGCTGTGCCAAAACATCAGTCACCTTTGGGTTTTTTAGTTTAGCTTTCTATGGAACTGTTTTTCACTGAAGGATGAATGTCTCACCTGACAGCTTTTACCCAATTTTCCCTCTCTGAAAACCACTGCACAGGAAATCACTTGGTATGAGAGGAAGCAAATAGTGCCATGTCTGCATTCTGGTTTCAGACACAGACCAATCACACACACATTGTTTGTAACAGCCTAGCATTTTTGGGCCAAGAGGGGGTTTTGTTTTCATCAGTCTTCACAACCCAACAAAACCCATTCTACAAACCTCTTCATACCAATGCAAAGATGCTGTATATAAGTACTGCCTGAAGTCCTGCCCATCCCTGCAAAGGCAGGGCAGCCCCATCTGGGTACATTGTGCTCTTCAACTCTAACAGATAAGCTGATTGCCTGCTGTATAGGCAGCAGGTGCAATAGGTCTCTCACCTGAGGTAACTTTGCTGTTAACAATGGAAAGAGCTGGGCCCATTTGTGGTCTTTAATTCCTTAGGTTATTTGTCACTGTTCCTCAACAACTGGCTGTTAAACCTGCAGCTGACTTGATGGAGAAGCTTGTGAGAGCTCCCTGGTGATCCTGTGTTGGGCCTCTGGGCCACATTGGCTGCTTTTCTGTGGTAAGTGAAGCTAATCTGGATGGGGTGGAATGAGAATTGGCCCAGTAGTCTTTTTTGCCAGCTCTATTGCATCTGTTTGGATCTTCAGCAGAGGCATAATAACTGATACTGAGCATGCAAATATGTTTTAACATATAGCTTTCTGCAGTAAGTGACAATGAGCTAAGAAAGGAGGGAATTTGATTCATAAGTTATTTCAGTTTTCTCTGAATACGCTTATGTAGTTATTTATCTTTGCTTTTTACTTTCTGGTACCTGGAGTCCTTTAATACTTGGACATGTTGATTTATACTTGGGAGCAGACTGTATGCGTAATTCTTTCTGTACCACCACAGTTTTCATCCCAGGACAATGCTAACATATACTAGTATGACTTTCATTTGACTCTGGCAGATTAGACTATAAACTTGGACAGCTTGGTAAAGGGTATGTGTCCTATTCAGCCATTGCTCTTGTGTTTTGGTATCACCTGAGTGAGGAAGCAGACTGGCACAGGAGGCATCTAGTGCTGCCATCAGGGTCTCTCTCTGTCCTATGGCCCTGCTGTGCACCCAAAGTTGGCAGCTGGGTTAACAGTGTCGCAGAGAGAGTAAAGAAATACCCTGTTCTGAGCCCATTTGTGCTAGCTGAAGATATCTGTGCTCCAAACTGCCCATTGGCTAGCCATAGCCACCTCTTCAACTTGCTTGGTGGAAGCTCCCTACTTATGCAGAAACTTAACTGTTCAGATTACAACCACAGTTTACCAGGTGCTTTGGTGTTTAGAGAGCTAGGAGAATAAAGCTTCATTTTTTTTTTGTGGGTGCATATTTCTGAGTGAAGTGTGCCATTAACATTTTCTGGCTATGTGAGCAATTAGATACAAGATTCTGGCGATGTTATGCAATTTTTTGTAAGAGCACTCTTCTGTTTTGTGGTAGCTTTCACAGTTTTTACAGTCACTGCTTTGTTTGGGTCAGGCTGTAATCTTTCTGAAGAAACTCAATGTCAGAAAAATTATGGGTCTATCAAAAAGCAGCAGTTTAATTTTATAGGCACACCTGTGAATTTAATTCTCTCTCTAAAACTTCTTTTAAGTCCTTAAAGAGCCATTCCAAACTTGAAGGGGGAAGCTTTGATTGGATAGTCTCAGTAAACTGCACGATATATAGACATACTGAACCTGACAAGTGAGTGTTCATTAATCCTGAAACCTGGCCAAGTAACTAAATTCCAAAAGGCACTGCATTAAAAAATGAAAAGTTCCCCTTATCATAAAGGCCCATTTATTATTACTTTTTATTTCTTACTGCTGTCATCCATTAGTAAATGCCAACAGCTGCTAGTGAGGTCATTGGTAGTTAAAAGTTTCCCTCACCTGAGGAATATCAGTGAAGCTCAAGGACGTGGACATTCTTTTCCCTTCCCTTTCTTAAACTGAAGCATGAAAACTTTTACAGACTACATCAAATCAGCTGATAGAAGGAGTAATCTCTACCATCCTGAGGGCTATACTAAAGGAGAGGGACTTCTTACCTGAAGTAAACCTGCCTTCTAGTGCAGCCTCGCCGCTCGCTTTTAAAGAAGGTGCATTTGAAGCTATCATTGTGTTGCATGTAGCAATAATATTTTTTTCTAGGATTTCACAAAAAGAAAAGAAGACCCCAATCTTTTCTATCTCGTGCAGTAAGGTGAGATAACCCTTTATTCTGAAAAAGTTGAGGTAGCTATAGAACAACAATCTTCTCAAGATTGTTTTTAAAGTGATCTTGCATGGTACTGGCTTTTCAAGTCCACTTTTCTTAACAGTGGCCTAAGCCAAGTCACACTTCAGATTTATCCAGAAGTTTGTTAGAAAGGAGAAAAAAAAGAAAGCAGAGGGAGAAAATGTATTTGTCAGCACAAGCAGCACCTAAAAATCTGATGACTATGATAACACAGAGTAAGTTACTTAAACACTATTTTAACTTCTCACTAAAAGGTTTTTTCCTTTTTTACAGGGAAGTTAATGATTATATGTATCTTATTGTGTTCTCCTTTTCTGCTAAAGCAGAATTACTTACAAGCTGTGGCCAAGCATTTTTATCATGTACTAATAACACGACTAAACAAAAGTACCTGAAATCTCTGGACTGTGTATTCTTGAAGACATTCACTGCACTTTTGTAGTTTTTGGCAATTTAGGGAAAGTAAAATTGCCACGCTGAAGTCAGTGTGAGCTCTGACTCTTATTTTAGTAGGGCCAGTCTTTCCAAGAGAGTCCATTAGCTGAGGAGCTCCCTCCTCATGGATGATGGGTAGTTAACATGCCTATGTGAACCTGTTGAGGTTTTTTTGTCACTAAATATGAAGCACATCGATCCTGCTGCTTTTTGGTGGGAATCTTTTTTGTTTCTGAAAAGCCGAAGGGAGAGAATCACTACTACTAGATGTGCACCTTGGGGAAGCTTGAGTACCAATCCACCTGTGTATTTATGATAGCTCAAGCTGAGGGGTTGCCTGAGACCATCTGCAGGACAATCTGCATGCTGTAGGCAAGCCCTCTGCTTCCAGAATGTGGTTATATAGAACCTCTTTAAAGCTATTACTAGGCAGAACAATTTACTTTGTATTCAGTGACAAGAAAGCTGTGCTTTAACATAGGACGTCTTGTACCACAGCTGTTATACAATGAAAGGATAGTGTATGTATCGAGGTATTTTAGTTTTACTGGGAAGTGAATTAGCTGAGGTTGAATCATGAGGGTCTAGAATACTGCTGACCTTGCCTAGCTATTAGTAAAGCCTGCAAGCACCTGTGGCCCCTTGCATTTTACAGCAAGATAACTGTCCCAAGTTTACCACAGCTCAACTGAAAAAAAGCAAATATCCTCTCCCCTCCTAACACCTTTGTGGCAGAGAAGACCTTACTCTCAGTCCTGAGAGATCTGCTAGTTGTCTGCCCTCCACAAAAAATTCTCTTTATATTGTCTATACCTGAATCTTGTCTCTGTGACAGAAGAAGTGACGGAAGAAACACTGGGGGATTGGAAAAAGAGAGGCAAGTGCAAAGGGATGGAAGAGGGGAGAGAGACAGAAAACCTGATTAATATAAAATATGAAAATGCTGGAAAGCCCTGAAGTATTCTGACTTCTACTTTGTCTTATACATCTTAACGCTGTTTTCTGTTTGTTCTTTAGCTCTAGAAAATTATAATTGCTCAATACTTTGCAAATACTAATGGCTTTAATAGATTAAATCTGTGGTAATATCTATGCAACCTAATAAAGCTATGTAGTTTTTAATATAGTACATTAGGATTTTTATTCTTACCGTGCTGGCAAGAGGGAATATGACAACAAGGGAAACAATTCTAAGAGCATGCAAACAAAACCCAGGAAAGACTTGAGTCTTCTAACTCAGGATAAAATGAATTTATAATGAAACAGTCTTCACAAAAGGGAGCTTTTATTTCTTCTGAATGTTATTTTCTAGACGTATTTGACAGTGTTGCTCATATCTTGGAATCTAGAGAAGAAAGAGAAATTATTTTCATTTCTCTTCCACTAAAAATTTCCCTTGATGTTTGAGTTCAGTTTTGGTAATACTCTAATAGGTTGCACTTATATTCTGTTTTCCATTTTAAAATCTGGGGTATCATACATATACTGAACCAAACCTTGCATACCCTCATGGTGCTGGGCAGTAGTAATATCCTTGAATTGCAGTTGAAACTGAGGCTTTGAACGTATCGATATTGCTGCCCAATACATCCAAGGCAGAATTGAGAAGACAGTCAGATTTCATACTGTTTTTTTTCCTCCATGCCTGCTGTGAAGCTGGATACCCACTTGACTTCCTTGGACCCCCTCTGCCTGGGTGGGCTTTTTTGATTTTGCAGAGGAAGAGCCTAGGATTGCAGAAACATGTCACTGAAGAGCAGCAATGAAAAGTATTGATAAACTTGACCATGGGCTGGCACTGAGTGTGAGTAAGAACAGAACATGGCATGGAGACTGGAATTTTGAGATGTATTGGTGGATCTTCCAGTAGCAGTTCAGGGAAGTACTTGAGCCAGGTGTTTAGCCTGAACCAGCATGAAGGCTATTATTGTCTATGGATGCTACTGTCTCTTGCTGTCCTTCCTTTGCCTGCAAAGGAGGAGGACTTACTCTTGCCTCAGCTGCTCCTGTGCAAACTGTGTGGAACAAAATAAAAAAAGCCAGTTTTGGAACAGGCTGGGGGCTAAACAAGGCATCTTGTACTGTCAACAGACCCCTACAGAGGAACCATCTTCTGGCAGAAAGTGTGGTTAGCTGGAAATAATAGTATGTTAATGTGCTTTGTGAGGAGCTTGCAGAATTGAAAAATGTGTTTGTTCAATCCTCCAACCCCCCAGTCTTGTGTTATGTCTGAATGAATCATTTTATGTCTGTCTCCTGGGCTTCTTTATTTTTATAAAGGTAGGGTTTTGGATTTGCAGAATTCTGAGGAAGAGATACGAATCAGCTTGTGGGTGTACTGGGTGGGGGACAGAAACAAAAACTGCTAAAACATACATGATTGAAGTTATACAATCCATTTGAAGAAACTTTCTGAATTGCTACTTCCTTGCCTGTAAATCTGCCCATCAAATCCCCTTTATATGCCTTTATATACACCAAATAAATATGGTGTAACTATTATGCTCTTTGCTTTCACTGTTGTATACCTATAAATGCCTGCTGACTGTTTTTCTGAAAAGAGGTCATTTTGTATGTCTCAATTCGAGAAGGAAAGGTAAAACCACATGGTCTCTTGAGTAGTTTTCTTTTGTATTATCCAGCATAGTTATCTTAGCAGGAGGAATAAGTTTGGTCTTCTATGATAGAATTGAAATGTGAGTCTGCATCCACAATACCTAGAATATTACACAATATTAAATAACATATAGGACTAGATGGACAAATACCTGTCTGATCTTCTTCCATTAGTTTTACTCATTATGAAACCTAAAGCAGGGGTTTCCTTTCCTCAAGATCTGAGTGGCTGTTTCACTGTTTTTCAACAATGATGCTTTGCTGCAGCGTAAGTGGATGTCAGCACTTGATCTTTTGCATCTGAGCTGAAGGATAAATGAGAAGAGTTAGCAAGAAGTTGTTTATGTTGTGTTAGATCTCATTAGGAGTTTAGTCCCTATCATGGAAATGATAAATAACTATAGGAACAGATCGTTTCCAGCAAGGAACAATTATATGGAGGAAGCCAGAATAAGGGTTTGTCTATTGATATATATGGCTGCCAGAGGTTAACCCACTCATTACCATCTCTATTTTGCTCTTCCAAAATAATGTTAGTGAAAAAAAAGCTGTAGCTCCTTATAAGAAACACAAAAGTGTAATTTCAATGGTTGCTGTCTGGGTGTCTATTAAATGGGCTCTGTTAATTTCCATTTTCATGGTGCCTGCTGAGGAGCAATGGTATGGCTGCTGCCTAGCTGAGCCCTAGAGGGTTATTGAGCTGGGGATGGCTAGTGATGTCAGTGCAGGTGTAAAATGGCAATGTTCATCCACTGAAAAATGTCTCTTTTGATACATAATTCCTTTGTGTATACCTGCTTTTCAGCTGACCTCTGGAAGTACTCTAATGCTCTTCCATTTACTATGCATAGGTTCTTACAAGTTTTGAATTCAATAAAATTCCCTTCACCAGATTTGACTGTTTCTTTCCTACACCATCTACAGTTTGATTCTCTAATTAATGAAAAAAAAAATTAGCATTGTTAACTCCTTCATCTTGTAACTCTTCAATTGATTGAATAATAAGAACCCATTGTGCTCGTTATGGTTGTTCTGGGTAATAATAGAACTAATAGTTATTTGTAAAATACTTTTTCTATTCATAAATCCTCACCTCCACCCACGGTTTTTAATGCTTAGATGACACGGGAAGAAGTGAGACACCATTGTCATGCTAATGCAATTTCTAATAACTTCACAGGGGCATATGAACTTCTTAAGCTTTAATTACCTTGTGGCAGGACACATATTCTATAACTATATTTAAAAGCTTATGCTATTTTTACCGTGATTAAATTCTTTGGGCAGCTCAGCTGTTTGTGAGCCTAATATAAAGCTAGAAAATGCACATGAGTAGATGCACTTTATTTTATTTAATTACGGATAAAATATAGCTGGATATTCATGCAATGTTTTTAGTTGGTTACATCATTTTAGATGGTGAATATAGCAGAGCAAGAGCCTGAAACAGGAGTCTGCATGACTATGGAACTTTGAAGAGAGTCTTGTAAGTACCACAAGACTGCCCAAAAAAGCAGGGCTAACTAGAAAAAGTATGGGACTACAGCCTCTTTCCTTCTCTCATTCAGTTAATACTTCAGTATTCAGAAGTATTCATAAGTTGTTTGTTGATTTCTTTATGGGTTTCTTTGTGTATTTGTGTGTGTTTGGTTTTTTTTTTTTTGTTGGTGTTTTGGCTTGTTTTTTTAATTCTAGGTAATATACTGTCACTTTTCTGATTACAGATGGAAAAGTATGACTAAGCACCAAGTCGAGGTTACATGGGTCTGACCAAAAATCCTTTAGGCTTCAAATTCATCAGAAACTCTGATCTGAGGCTACATGCTATCTAGCCTAGGTTCTTGAAAGCTTTGCGAGTGCGGTCCATTTAATAATAAAACTTGAACGTCTCTTGCTTTAGGATTTTGCTTTGGCAGTTTCATGGTGTGATCATGTCTCTTGTTCTCATTTTCATCCTGACAGATGAGCCTTATATGTAAAAAAGATAAATGGCTTTTCGGACCCTCCATGGAACTTTGCTTAATCTTTAGCTTGTGGCAAGCAAGCCAGAGAAGTCCTGGCATGGTTTCTCTTCCTGCTTCCTTCTTTTGTCAGCAGTACCTGGTGGGAAGCAGTACATCAAGTTTGCTTTCCTTTCAAACCATGATCTCCAGTTCAAGGCTACATATTGTGGTTCAGTCTGTTGTACCTCTGCTTTTCTCCTCTTTACACCATTCCCTCATGAAAAGCTACCAAACATCTGCCTTTGTTGTGCTGGACCTCTAAAGAGTAGGATTCCAGTACTTGGGAAAGCCAGAAGTCACTCATAAGTGAGGAGATATTGCCTTTATGTTGCATCCCTTTACTTTTAGATTTCTATTACCCAGGCTTATCACGAAGATCTGAAGAGTACTACTACTATGATACAGAATTCTGCTCTGGCAACTGCAGCATTATGTTTAGAGCTGAAATGAAACTTTCACTTTCTCATCCTTGTGATATTTTGGAGAGAAAAACTATGTTCTGGATTGAAGCGGACTTTCTGAAACACTTGTTCAAAGAAAAATCTAAAAAATACCAGATCTGAAGACTTGGAAACAGAATTTTAACATAGCACCCAAGTTCAAGGCTAGGGTTTGGTTCAGCTGGACTCTGGGCTGCCAGCCTTTATAATGAGCATGACTGGAGCATGAAACTCCTGAGACTCCTACAATCCCACTGAGGACTGCTGGATTCATTTGGGAACTCAATGCTCTGTCTTAGGAAGCCTGGAAGGTACCTGGCCTTGGTTCAGAAGCATTCAGTCAAATAGTTCACAGGAGTCCTGTGTTGGCACTGAATTTGGCAAGTTCATACGCTTCCATTGGTAGGTGTCTGAAATTTCTGCATTTCTACAGATGTTTTGATTTACAGAGAATTGCTGGTTTTCAGCAACAACAAAATGTTTAATTGAAGTAGGTCTTCTGCTTGTAATTATGATGTCCCAAACCACAGAAATAGAAGCAGCATTAAACTGCTGTTATGTTTTGGGTAACAAAAGGAACTTTTAATAATTCCCTCATTGTTTTCTACTGTTTTCTTTTTACCATTGTAATAAATATGGTCTACTCAAAGATGTCTTCTGCAGTTCCTTCTGAAAGGAGAGATGATTACTGAAAGTTAGTTTTTTGCTATTCACAAAACACTGTACAGATCTGTAAGACTTCAACATTTCTGTTGTTCCAGGTGAAAAATTAATCTAATATTTTTGGCCTTCCTAGGAACAGAAGCTTCTCCAGAAAGATATCAGATCTATTGTTTTCCAGCTGCTGCTAGGTAAAAATCATTGTCTGAGCACACAAGAGAAAAGTAGTTGTTCTAGTTGCTTAGTTCAATGAACATCTTAGAAAAATCTGTAAAATAGCATGAGCCAAACTGGACATAGTATGTGACTGCACCTCTGAGCCTTTGAAGGGAAAAGATCATAGCTCAAAATTGATTACACTTATGAGGTGAGCAGTAGCAGTCAAGTAGGGTGTTTTTTGGGTACTTCACAATTAAAGCTTAATTTGCCGTCTGCCTGTTCTCAGAAGGTGAGTAAATGGTACAGGGTTAGAAAGTCTTTCCCTTGGTAGGCAAGTTACTTGTTTTCTCACTTCATGCACAAATGGAGACAGCATGTGGTCAGTCTGCACAATAGACTAATTCCATTAATCATTTTAATTCCCCATAAATAAAGTAGCTGATGATTGGCTAGTAGGGCCTTATGCTGCAGTCACATTTTCAGGGTTGGGGCAGAAGTGGCATGTGAGATGAGAATCTACTTGGATAAATCAGGCTGAAATGGCAGGACAATAGTTTAGTCTTAAACACCTCATTTAAATGACGTGCATTGCTTGACTCCAGTGAACTGGATTGTGACTTTACTTCTCCCAGCAGTAGACTGAGGTGAGACTTCTCAGCCTTGTCATTGTGTCCCTTGTTCTTATGGTACCATGTTGCAAATGAGTGTGGTGAGAAGATCTTTTTTCATTATTCTGGCCAATTTGAATTGATAAAAGGCAAGAAGAGACTGCGTTGAGCCAAGGTTTTCATCACCTGTGAAAAGAGAGAATGGTTTCTCCTTCACTCAGAAATGTAGATTTTTGTGTGTAGGTAGCTTGTGGAATAAGGAAACTTCTTGTCTCACCTTTCTTACCAAAAGAAGTCCTAATAGGTATGCCCGAGTTTGTCTTGGAAGCTTCAAAACAATGCCGGAATCCTCTGAAGGTAGTAGATAAGCATAGGCAGTGATAATAGAATATAATTATTTCCTGCTCCCTGCAAAACAGCTGAAAGGAAAAAAAAATTCTCTAAGCTTTTTTAAAAAAACTATTGCAGTTGCTGGTATTTGAAACTAAAACAAGAAATAGTCATTTGAGAAAAGTTTGTAATTAGCTCTCATTCGTTCTCTCCTCATTAATGTCTTCCACCACTCCAGCACACACACCTAAACATGTAGCCCTCCTTCTCCAGCTCATACTAAACTCTGTTCTCTAGTGCAATGCAATATAAAGTAGGATATAGAGCATGAATCTAGTAAGACTGTACTTGGTAATCCAATTCTGGGTTGTTTGTTTCTCATCCTTTATTACTCTATTTTGTCCTTATTGAAACTCCAATATGTTGCCTGTATTATTTTATATTCCCCAAGTTTGCTCTCTAATGGCTGGGTATGCCCAGCAGTTACCGCCTCTCAGTTATGTTCTTTTGCTTCAGAACAGAAAGTTCAGGTTTTTGGTAGGCTGTGAAAGTCATGCTGTTTATAGTCTTCCAACTTCTTGATTGCAATGATCGCCTACTGGATGATTTTGCAATATCAGGACTTGTATGAAAGCATCCCATGAGGACCTGGCAGAGATGATTTCTTTAGATTAAAGTTGGATAAAATTCTCTAACTATTGCTTCTTAGAGGAGAGTGAATGTGGAGGGTTGTCTTCTACTAGATAGTAAGCTCTTAAAACTAATTCCCTGTCATTTTGTGTAACTTTACATTTTATACTACTTTTTGTCTGAAAGACTATTCAGATGGTGATCTAAGATACAGGGTATTATTCAGCTTCAGAGGTACAGCATATGATGTTGGGAATTCAGATATGAGGTTGCTGACAATAAGCCTTTGTAGATAAGTTTAGAGAGAGAACCTATTTTTAATTAAAATCAATTATCATGAAATCGGAGGTTTTGCTCACTAATTGTCCACAAAATTACTGAAAATCTTGAAACTTTGTGTATTGAACAAAACCTCTGTCCACTGGCATTCAGTAGGCATGGCTCCATGAGTTACTTTGAGTTAAGATTATGTTCCAGTCTCTCAATTTGCACTGTATGATGTCACTAAATGTTGTGGGAAAAAGTGGAGGATAAATGTTGAAGGTGTGCATTTGTTGCAAAGTTGAGATAATATATCTTCTTATTAAGTCAATACAGTTTGAGGTTGAGGATGCACTGAAATTTCATTCGGGTTGCTGAATCCATGCCAGTGCTGCGCTCTCTCATGTATGAGGCTGAGATTTCTGGGGCAATTATTATCGCCATTATTAGATGAGCTGAGCTCATTTGTGAGCTCAATGTGGTGTGTTCTCTCTATGATCCCACTGGAGCGTTAGGGGATGAATTGGAGCTGTGGCCTTGCAGTGATACTAGTTTCCTTCAACTCTAAAGTGTGATTATGCAAGTGGCTCATTTGTACTATTTGAGCTAGCTTGTGTAAGCTAAAAGTGCTACAAAAGCTGAGGGTTGTTTTTTTTTTTGTAATGTCCACTGAGTCCTCATGTGAGTCCTCATGGGCAAGTTGCTCAGCAGAGCTTGCTTAGAAAGACACAGACCAAGATTGCCTTCATGCTGAGCAGCAGCATTAGCAGAGACACCTGAAACTCATCTTCAGTAACAAGGTTCAGCTTGACGTAGGCTTGTGTTTGGAAGAGCAAGCACTCTCTCATTATGGCTGCTTTTTAATTGTACTATTTTCTAACTTTATTCAGACACGTGAGTTCTGATGTTGCATGCACAGAAGTTTCGTTGTCATTGTGAATAATTACAGTTCCCCTGCAGGCACTGGCAAACACAAATCTTTCTTAAAGTTTTGAGCATGTATCTCACATCACAGCCTGAGGTCTCTTGGCCTGCCAACCTCAGTTATGCCCTCAGCATACATGGCGAGCTGAGAAGTCATGACTTTTTTCATTTATGGTTTTTCTTCTCTACTCCATGGGTTGAAGTGTTTCATTTCATGTTTGCAGCTTTTCTCCCTGAAAGCTTAAAAACTTCCTAGAAAAGGAACAATGAACATGAAAGATGCTGATGTGAGCCCTCAGCTGCAGCTGTGACTAGAGCAGTAGATTAATGATGTAGCCCTAAGAACTGGGAATGCCAAAGAAGTATGGCACAGTCAACAGGCTAGGACATTAGAAGAAAATACGGGGATGGTACCAGCAAGAATGTTGCTTGTCATTACATTAATAGAGAATAGCTCTGAAGCAGTCCCTGTGGGTAAACAGCTTGTGCTAGGAAGAGATAACCCAAGACTTGGAGATATCTGTACATGGAATTAAGTCCACTGTGGTACCTCTGTGCTCATCTGCTTCATAATGCAGCCCATGCTGAACATAATTTCTGTTTGAACAGATGGTTTCTAGTGTTCCTAAAGAAATAGATCAGTAACAAGTGGTGTCCCTCAGGGATCGGTGTTGGGACCAGTCTTGTTCAACATCTTTGTCGCTGACACGGACAGTGGGATTGAGTGCGCCCTCAGCAAGTTTGCCAATGACACCAAGCTGTGTGGTTCTGTGGATACGCTGGAGGGAAGGAATGCCATCCAGAGGGACCTTGACACGCTTGTG
>JBCJKH010052816.1:22979-36774 GCA_039877255.1 Loriculus beryllinus | reverse complement strand
AGTAACAGATTACTGCAATTGTAATTGAGCTTTAAATAGTCTTGGATTAAGGCAAAAAGGTGGATGGGGCTCAAGACAATTATCTCTTATTAGACTGTAAGCATTGTGTAATACAATACTGTCCATGAAGGGACCATGGCTTCCTTGTATCACATCATTTCAGTAAAAATGCATCGAGTTAGATCACTTAATTTAGAGGAATGCAAACATTGCTTTAGAGTAAAGAAAATTCCATAGCCCGTCGTCGGTGTTTGCTGAATGTATTTCTCCTCCCCTCTTGCAAGAGTTAAAAAATTCCCTACTGCTAGAAAAAAAGGAGTCTTTTCTTCATATTGTACCTAGAAACAAGATGCTTCACGATGTACACCTCTCACCACCATGAGATTCATTTTATTTGGCACAAAACCTCTGAGAATAAATTTATCTAACTGCATCCTTCCTGTTTCAAGCAGAGGCAGAAATACTCATTCTTGCTTAGTACCTGCATAAAAGAGTTTCAGGCTTAAATATTACGTTGGAGATATTCAACTTCACTCATCTTACAGAAAAGCAGGAGCATATAGAAAATGATGTTCAAACACATGGCAGACTTTGCTAATGTCAGCAATAGGGCTTCAGAGCTCAAATGATTGCTTGCAATAGATGGGTCAACATGGTCCTTGGGAAAAACATATGAGGAAACGTAAATAGGAGGGATATTGTATTAGAGTAAAAAGTTTTTCTCTCCTTCATTCTATTTTATTAAATACCAGTTTATTAAACACATGTGCTGTGTTTAATTGAACTCAACACTGAATTGAATAAAAGAGACTCCAGTGAAGACATTTTCCACATATGGAAGGGAAAAGGGAAAATCAGCATACAGTCAAATAATTTATCTTTCTAAAATGGGATGAATTGTTCATTGTTCCATGGCAATTTTGATGCTGTGTCCTAGAGTCCCACTGCTTTGTTTGATAGTTGTAACGAAGTCTGTGGGCCTAAAGGGTACACTATTCACCTATTACACCCTCTCAGACAACCAGAATGCAAACCGAACATTTATTTCTGCTGTGGTTTGCATAGGCAGATACCAGGCTACATTTCACTTTATATTGAGGGAAGCTAGTTTCATGTGGGAAGTCCAGCAGGGATGAATTTGATCAGCTGGGTCCATGGCACCTGCAGGACCTGGGTCCATGGTGCCTGCAGAAGTGGTGTGGACCCTCCACAGTCCAATGCCTCCATCAGTCAGTCATTTTGCACTGGAGTTCAGTACAGATTTGGTAGATTGCATTCTTTTTACAATCAGAAATACAGGAGTGAACACCTCCATTCCTGTATAGAAAACTGTCCTCCTGCATGGAGGAAAATACTGTCTCTTCAAGGCCTTTATTTAAGGCATTGATTGCAGGGACCAACAATAAAACTCAGCTTCATCAAACAGTTTGTGCCATGGCAATGATCTTTGATCTCTCCTGCATAACCGTATATAATTAAATGGTAACACCACTGATAATCTGGTATCAAGGAACAATATCTTCAGGTTTCTCATTCTGTAAGGGAGAAATAGATATTAAGTATCACTGGTTGCCTGAAACCCACTAAATCTTAGCTCAATTTACATAAGGAAAATCTAACTCCATGCCTCACTGGGTGTTGGAGAAACTCATGCATCACTGTAGCTTGGGAGAGGTCAGCAGTTGCTTTTTATACTCTTTCTTCTGGGGAAACATTTCTCTAGGCATCACTTTGCATTAAAGATACTTGGCCACATGCATTGTTCTGCAAAATATAGAGTGGGTATAATAAATCACATTACCAGAGGGAGATGCCACCACACATTACACTAAAGAAATGCTACCTAGTGATATTGTTTAATACTGAGGACAGGTAAATGTTTCACATCACTTAACATCACAGGAACGCAGCCTGGCAGTGAGCAACTTGGACTGGGAGAAATATGAATATTTCATATCTTTAGCTAGAATAACATAGTAATAAACCCCGCATTTTTTAGGTACAAATCTTAGTTAAATAGTTTATTACTGTTATCCTCCTCTCAGTCTAAACAGTTAGCTCTGTTACACACTCTTTGTTATTCCTACCAGAGGTGCTCCTGGTGATGGCATTTTCTAATTAAACCATGTAATCTTGCCATGCTGATAGGGCACAGGATGAAGTTTTGTTGCACAGAACACAGGAACGTTTTTGTCAGCTTTCTGGTCCTAGCTTCCTTCCTTCGTAGGCTCTATAAAGTTGTGGTTCCTACTCTAATTGAAGCCAGCAAACTAATTCAAGGTTTATATTAGGGCAACAACACTAAAAAGCTGTCACCTGGCATCTGTATCCAATGAGTTGCATTTGAGGGATTTGTCTTGAACATTTACAGATTTTTCCCACTCCCATTAACTTTCAGATCTTCTTTGAGATAAGCCATGATGTGATACAGCCACCTGTGGAACACCTGAAAGAGATGTGATGACAAGGTGCATTCACATACTGGCTGAAACTTACTCATTTTTTATATAGGTTGTAGTTTGGCTTCAACTTTGCAGCAACTTATAAGCCCAAAGCTAAGTCAATGCTCACTGGCAAAGAAGTGGTCGAACAAAACATGCACTACAGTAATAACATCTTACAGCCAGTAATGTTCACTTGCACCTTACAGTTCAGACAGTACCTAAGCCTTTTCCTAAGAGGGACAGACCACAGGTATTTCTCAACTCTATTCCTTTGCTTACACCTACTTCTTTGTACAACTTTGGCCTCACTATGAAGCTGCTGAGAAGGAGTATTCAGTGAAGAAATGTTTGCTTTCCCTAGGGTACACTTCAGACCTCAACTGTTATTCAGAAATACCTGATGGCCCACATTCCTGGCCATGTGGGAGATGGTCATAGATGTCTGTTAATGAGTTTATGATTTCAGATTTAGTTTCCATCTCTTACTTCTCTATCTGCTGTTCATAATAATGAGCTCTGGGACATGATTCACTGGGAGGAGGGGGAGCCCTTAACATTTTTTTTCTCATTCCCACTAACAGAAGTAGTACTGGGACGTAATTGTGCATGTAATCTCAGAGGTGCTCCTGCTGCATTCTTTCAAACCAGAAAAGAGATTTTCAAAGATATGAGGAAGTCTCTATTTGTTTCCCACAGTGAGAGAAGCAGAATGGTCTGAAGTCAAAAAGTTTTTACATCATCCCTTTTGGGACACTTAAAGTAAATCTGAAACCTCTTTGAAGTTACACAAGTGTCTTTCAATGGTGGAGGTCAAAACCAGCAGAGAGCACGAACACATCACCAAAGTATGAATTAGACACAACTTTTGCTAAGGTTATACAGGGGAAACACACAGCTTTTAAAATGGCATTAATTACTTCTTGCTTCAGCTAAGATCACTTGTATCCCTAGAGGGAAGAATGCCTGGTATAAAGAGGAGGGCTAGCTGTATTTGTAAAGATTGCCATTGTTCAGAGTGATTCAAAAGATGAAAAGGAGCCCAGTGTGAGAAAAACAAGAGAAATCACGCGGTCCAACACCACCGAAAAGGCTTAAGGAGGCGAAGACGTGATCTCTGGGCATCATGCAATTTCTGAAATAACATCTGTTCCAATTAACCTCTTGTCCCTGAGATTCTGAGCTCTCCATGAGGTTGAAACACAAGGTAGTTATCAAACTGTCCCCTGGCTCACAATCTGTGAGGTACACAGCACACCAGTGGCCAGCTAGATAGGCCCCAGCAAGGTGAGGTGCAAGGCTTGCTATCAGTGAAGAAAGACAACAAGGGAAATAACAGCAATTGCTAAATCAAACAGTACTTCTGAAACATAAATCATCCAAAACCATGCCTCCTTAACAGGGCTCAGTATATGTCAGGAGAACCTATTTGAGACAAGGCAAGACCAGATTTTGGATGCTATTTAAAAAAAAAAAGAATGAGCATTATTAATGTTAGGAGAAAAAGGGTGAAAAGCCATTTCTAAAATTAACTTTTGTGTCCTGTACAGTTTTGAAACACCAGTTTCAAAAGTACAAAATCCAAGGAGGAAGAAATGACAAGCAAGAGAAAACTTTAGATTATTCAGTGGTTGACACAGAGGAGTCATTTAAAAGTCATCAGCAAACATGGCAGACTACAAGCATCTGAGAATTAAAAGAGAAAAAAGCTCAGTATGCCTAAAGATTCATGTTAGAGGTCATGGTTAGCATCCAGGATAACTGATTTATCAAATAGACAGCTTTTACAAGAAGATAGTGAAGGGATATCTGGCTCATCTAACACAGAATATATCCCTCCGAAAATCTTTATGGCTGCTCATGTAATTACTTGGGAAGCCTTGGCCTTTACAAATATGAACTCTTAGTGTGTACAGATGCTTAATACAAAACATTAAAAAGGAAACCCTAGTACCCAGGTGTCTGTGGAAAGTTTCACATAGATTATGAAGGTGAGTGAGAAAGAAGCTTTTCAATCTGGTGTAATAATTTTTGAGTCCCCTGTTCTGAGTGACCATTCTATGGATGTCCTTTTTTTGTTCTCCTGCATGCTTTATGCTTATGTGATTTATGGTGTTTTATGAAGACCCAGGCAATTTCTCTCAGATGCCCGTCTCTAGCCCCTCAAGGAGGTGTTACAGGGAGTCTGTGAAGGAACATCTTGCCATTATTTGCTATGTTTTGCAATCAAGTTTTTGCTTCCAGACAATGTGATTTAAAAGCACACTCCCGTGATATTGGCTCTCTAGGTGTTAGGCAAAACATCCCTCATGTGAGTCTATCAACTATATTTCAGTAAGTGCAGTAGGAAACCAGGCCTGCTTCTTGCTGAATAACCATTTTCAGTCATGAGGCTCCTGTCCTGGTGTGGTGTTCAACTTTGTCTGACACGAAAAACCCTATTGTGTGCCTTTGCTGAGTCAGAGAGGAGTTGCAATCCCCCTCCACTGACATGTTACGTGCAGGTTCTCACCACTGCTCTTGCCCTGCAGAGATGACTAATGACTTCCGACATCTCTAAATAACGCCTAAGCTGGTAAATATCTTGTCTCCTTCAGCTTTGCTGCCTGGGATATGCAGCTGAGCTGCTGTCTGGGCAGATTCCTTAGTCGAGACATACTAGAATGATGTAACAGAACCATGGAATCATAGGGATCTCTGGAGACCATCTAGTCCAGCCTCCCAAGAGATTTGTCAAACTGCAGTTGTGCTGCTGCAGGTACTACTTTTGCTGTAACCAAAATAATAACATTTGCTCTGGGGATGCGTAGTGACAAAGAACTTTTCCCCAGACCACAGGGTTAAATCTGTCCACAAAGACCACTTAAAAAGCTACATTCACTCAGCACTTCACTCAACACTCCTTTACTGCCTTCAGTTCAGTACACACATGACCTTTTTCTGTTGATTCCCAGGTAGAACAGGGATGATCTTGCTGTCTTGTTTGTTACAGGCATCCCAGGAAGAAGAGGATGCATATTTTAAGAGCAATAGTAGTTTACCACAGGGACACCTTGTCCCCACGATTAAACCAGTCTTTGTAAATTCTTCCTTTTCCTGTTTTTAATAATTTTAATCTGGTTAGATCTCTGCATCCATTCTGCTGTTTTAGGTCCACTGGATGTTTTGCATCTCACGAGTTCTTGAAATTTCCATAGGCTACTTATAAGTCACAAGTAATTGTTCTCGGTATGTTAACTTACAAATCTCTCTGAAAATTACTATGCTCACTTTTAAAGGTTTGCTATTGATTATGTGACTCATTTTTCTGGATGAAAAGTTGAATGAACTATGTTAAATTGCTATCACTGCTAACGCTGTTATTTTTCCAAGTGCTAGTGAACCGCTGGCTGATTATAAGCAATAGCTTATGCACCACACAAAGGTTTCTGGGAACTGATTAGCTTCCTCAGGAAACAGTATTTGGAGCCTGACAGAATCTAAGTGGAAAAGATTTCTGCACAATGCTGAATTGTGGAAAAAGCCTAATGCAGATTTTGGCACCCTGACTGACCCTAGATAGCTGCAGCATAAGTAACCAATGCACAAAGGCCGTAAAAGCCAGCTCTCTCAGCAGTTGGTAAGTGTTCTTGTTGCTTAGCCTAAAGAAGTTAAGAGTGCCTGAAGCTCACATCCTACCTACGTCTGAGACTTGTGTTTAATCATCTCAAATCACTCTCTCCCCCTGTTCCTCTAAGTGCTCAGTCAAATTGGCAGGGTGTTGTCTGTCCAGAGAGTGATTCTTCCTCCTTGCTTCTTGGCAGCAGTGCTGTATTTTGTGTACAATATGTAAATATTCATTGGAGCAGGGCTGCACAGCTAGGACTTCTTCTTCCCAGCCGAGTGCTCTAACCTCTGGACTGTGAAGCATTTTCACTGGCACCAGTTCCAGCAAAAAGGATATTTAATTATGCTGTTCAGACTGGAAGGACTTCAACCAGAAGACAGAGAGTCACATTCACGAACGTGTTATACAGTCTGGTGATGAGACCATTTGCTTAGGAGAGAAGAGATATCAGATATCTGGAGGTAAAAGAGGGAGTTGAAAATAAGTGTCCTTTGACTCATGATGTCCCAGTGTCTGTCTAACCCAGTATCTACTAAACTGCTTGGATGAAAAAGGCTTTCATCAGCTCTGTCTCTGTTATCTGTAAGACCAGATCTGAGAATTCCTATCAGTTTTGGTCTACAAGCGTTACTATTAACTTGTGACTTCTGTGGCTTGAGTATGAGTTAGCACTGAATCTTCTCACACTAATTTTTCAGGATTTCTGGGTATGTAAGTAGCTCAGCTCTGATGCTCTGCACAGGAGATGAGCATCTAAGAATTTGGCACTGCAGCCCTGGTCACCACAGTACTGAAGCCTTGAGAGATCTTTTTGTCACCCTCTAAATAAGATAGTTCTTTGTGTCTAGCAGCAGGAAATTTCTTTGGCAGAAACATAGATGTTAGACAACAGAGAGGTATTTTTCAGACTTCAGATCTTAAAAAGTCAATGAGATGCCTATGTCCCTTAGTGGCATTAGAGCCTGCTCTTCAAACACAGCCAAAGACTGCAGAGCACAAGGAAGTGTCACGATCTCGGTCCCAGCAAAATACGTTTTGAACAGATGCCTGATGTTTTCACCCAGGGTCAGAAAGTGTGAATAAAGTCACAGCATCTTTTGCTAGGTGGAGAAAAGACAAGCT
This sequence comes from Loriculus beryllinus, assembly GCA_039877255.1. Taxonomy (NCBI): domain Eukaryota; kingdom Metazoa; phylum Chordata; class Aves; order Psittaciformes; family Psittacidae; genus Loriculus; species Loriculus beryllinus. Next base: position 29,604 of record JBCJKH010052816.1, on the reverse strand, counting down.
GGAGTGTGAACAGTACACAGCGCAACTATATTAGAATTGCCCAGTGTGAAAGCATAAGGATGATTCAATGGCGCAGCAAGAGCCGGTACTTAAAAGAAAGGAAAAAAAAAAAGCAGCCAAAACTCAGAGAAGGGGACAAAATTCTCAAATGAACTTTAAGAAAGGTATGGCTTTAAGTCTGTCTGATTTCTACATTTGAGTCACATACTAGGATCCGGATGCCCTTGAGCTGTGATGCTGATGATTATTCTTCCTGCTGCTATCAGCACATCCAAGATCACTTGCTCTGCTTCATCTCAGCTGGGTCAGGAAGGCACTGCTGAATCACCATGCTTCAAGAAAAGATAAGGGGGTGGATTAGGGGCAAGTGAAGTCATATTATCCATCACATCAGCTAAAACAAGACCCATTGGTGAATAGCCAGTGGGTCCTTATGTCACTACCTAGAGCTTTGAGAGATCCCTGGTAGACTCCTCCAATCAGTCAAGGCAGACAACCACCCAGGACAGAGATGAGCGAGCATGCATAGCCTTACTGTGCCACTGCAGCGGGACAGTGGTTAGGGCTATGGCAAACAGCATAACGTGCTGTAGTTTTCTGCTGGGACCAAACTATAAAGGGTTGGTCTGTCTTTAGGACAGACCTGAATATACACTGAATATACACTGAGGCACTGAATATACACTGAGGACAGATCCCATTGCTGACTTTAGTGCTAGTCCAATATGCTGGAAAGATGGGTGCAGAGCAGCAATGGTTCCTTCCTGTTTTATGTTAGTTTGGTTTCTTAGGTTATTCCCATTTCCCCCCATAAGATATCAGCAGAGAGCCTTGCACCAGGATCAATCACAAGTAGCCAGAATTTTTCTCACAATTGCCTTCAAGTTGTTGTAGTTGATACTAAATCAAGCCTGTACAAACAAGTGGCTTACATGGTTAAATTATCTCCTGTAGAGTGTTAGCTCTCCCCAAAGCTTTTCCCACTCATATGACTCTCTTGAATCTGCTCTTAGTAGTTAGTATTGCACATTTGCACTGCAACTTTTCCTTTCCTTCAGTGATGGTACTAATTTGTCTGCCTTGCCTTTATTCAGCTGCTGACTTTCACAAAGCTTGTAAGAACAGAAATGTAGTTGAGACGTCTACCCTTTTTTTAAATTGGGCTGAAACTAGTGAGGGGTTTTGTCAGTCTTTAGGAGGACAAAGAGCACAGAGATAGTAGGTCCTTGGAATCATCACTGCCCTAGGAAGACAGGTTAAAGGAGAGATTATTTTTTCCCAGCAGCTCTTAAGGGACTTCATGATGAAAGGACAGGCATGAAAGGCTAAAGAGTAAGGAAGGCATCATAAACAGCAATGGCATTTTTTAGAAAATACAAGGTGAAAGAATTCCCTCTTTCAATTAGCTTCCTTCTGATTGGTGATGTGCCACATTTATGCAGGGAAGTAGATCTCTGGAAAAAGGATTAGGAAAACATATGAGTAATTTTTATCAACGGCTTCTTCCTACAGCCTTTGTGAGTAGATGATTAACCCTCTACCTACCACAAACAAAAGGAGACCTTGAATCTCCCAGGCAATATCTCAAAAAAGGGACAGAGCAGGAGACAAGTGGAGCCTATCTGTGTGAATGGGCCACATGCCTGAATTTAGATTCACCCCTGACTGAAAGCAAATTAAAGCAGAAAACAGATAAATGGATAAACCATGGATCTAATGTGTGGTTTTAGAAGATTTTCAACCAAACGGTCTGTTTCCAGGTAATTATGTTGTGTATTTCACACTCCCATCCTGTTGCAAAGGGAACAGCCAGACTCTTTAAGGTCATTTCCTTCCTAGTACAGCCCTGGTTGGGGGGCCTTGCTCTAGAAGTAGGATTTGTTCACATATTACCACAAGCTTAACAATGTTAGTACCTCTGGTGTAGAGCTCTGCAAACAGATCAGCCTGACATGCATTTTTGTAGAGCAGGAAATTCAATCTCAAACCCAGCAGTATTTCATCTATAGCTTGGTGTCTGTGTGTAGAAGTGAGAAATTTTGTTTCCCAATGCATGTATATATCCATGCTCACAGGAAGATCAATAAAGCCAGAGTAAGGGTACATTACCAAATTCTGGCACCACTCTAAGTTTTCATACCAATGAAAACTGCCCAGGAAAATAGAACAACTACCTGCAAGGGATGAAAATAGACCTGAATAAAAATACAATGTTCTCCCATAGTAATTCGATTTCACCTACACCCAGCTTTTTACTCTGGGATTTCACACCCTTTTCAGTGTCCCCAGGACTGCAGCTTTGGCTGACCTCTGTCTTTGAACCGATGATAACACACTGGAATAGGTTGCCCAAAGAAGCTGTAGATGCCTCGTCCATGGCAGTGTTCAAGGCCAGGTTGGATGAGGCTTTGAGCAACTTGGTCTAGTAGAAGGTGTCCCTGCTCACGGCAGGGAGGCTTGAAATAGATAATCTTAAAGGTTCCTTCCAACCCAAACCGTTCTATGGTTCTATGATGATTCTGTTTTGTGGTTGACTTGTGAATAATGCTATCGGCATATGCTGATAACATCCATAGGCAGGGCAACTCTCCTGGGATTTTGCCTAATAAATTGTTTCTAAACCAGAGGTGACAGAATAGCTTCCAAGCTCCTGAATCTGGATATAACTTGGACCATGGGACAAGACCAAAATAAAACCAGGCCCTTCCTTCTTTTGCTTCCTGAGGGAGCAAAATGGGCTGAGGAAGTCCAGCAGAGTCTGTGATATCTCCTAACTCGACCACTGGACACTGTAGCTAAAAGGGTTGTAAGCTGAGCAGCAATGAATGCTAGCGATTTCACCCAGTGGTGATCTGGAGTTTAGTCAGGCAACTTCAATCACACCTCTGTCAGAAGTCCTGCTGCCTGCTGCAACTTATATTACTTGTGACTGGTCTCCAGGATTCCCGTTTCCTCCTGAAGCACTCAGATTGAATTCCCTGATCTTTTCTAAAATGCATAGAAAATGCAGTGGAATTTCCTGTACCATGGCAGCTGTGAACCATGGGTTTAGCCATACCCCAAAGGGTCAGATTTAGCTCTGCCTACCATGTCCGGATAAGTTTCAGACCTGTTAGAGAAAGTGACCGAAGCAGAGGCATGGTGACCTACCCTTCATACCAGGCCTCATATTGGTCCCTGATATAAGCAGTTTGCATAATTTCTTAACTGTTCACTAATCTTTCCAATGAATTGAACAGGAAAAGAGTTAGGTCAGTGCTGAGGACTTGTGAAAATTGCACCTGCAGCATTGTCAGGGACTGAACATCCAGTATGAATTAGAGAAAGAACAAATGACTTGAAATCTTATAGCTTGAATCCTTTTAAGACATAACAGTTCACTTTCCTGTGTAGCTTGAGAAGATAAGAAGATTGTAGACAGCAAAATATGTCTCTAAGTGTTTTGTACTTTTCTTTGTTGATGCCATTTTAAGAGCTGTAGATAGAAAGACCCAGGAAAAGCCTAAGGGGACAATTTTGACAGAACTCCAGCTAGTAATTCTTTATACGCTTTATACACCAGTCCTGCACTTCAGTGTTTGTTGTATCCACGTGGAGGCTGAGGTATTATTATTCTGTCTTCACATTTTGCTTTCCTCATTTAGATGTATTGAATTTTTTTCTGCTCTTCTGTGTGGTTGAAATTATCATTGCACTCTTACCCCCAAATCCCAGCACCTTTGACTTCTGCATTTGCCAGGTGTGGGTTTATGGGCCCACACTGTTGAATCCTGTCAGAGGTTACAGAAACCCTTGATCAGCAATTGCTAATCTGTAAGTAGCCAGGGAGGTCAAGCGGGAGAGAAGAAAATATTGCAAACCCTATCTTGTAGGGGTTGTAGTAAGGGTTTAGCTATAGGAACCACAGAGTCCAACCTACAGGGAGCTGACAACTCCTTTTAAGGGGGGGGGGGGGGGTTCACCTTCACACCAAGTGCTCCACAACAAACACTCAATAATGCTGAGGTGGCTGCTGAGCTGCTGGTGACACCACTCATTATTACCTCCTTTTTACCATCTGCTGATTTTATGGATAGCTTGCCTTTTGCTTTCCACTTAGGTTAGGAGCTTGGGGGGCCTAATTCTTCTTTGGAGCTATTCTTCCTAACACCAGCAGAGACAATGAATATTGATGGTGCCTTGTGGAGGGGCACTCCTCTGACTTCCATGGGATCTTTGCCAGAGGACAAACATTACCGTTTGGCTGTTCATCTTCAGATCTGACCAGAGATCTGAAAGTGAGGAAGAGCCTTGCACAAAATCTGACACTAATGCAAGACTACAGGGTGGCTGGTCCAGGGCAGACTGCCCTTCCAGGATGGCTCCTGTTCCCTGACAGCTGGAGAGCTGCAGGCAGTAGCAGTGTTCTGTAGTAGTGTAGTATTATATATAGCAGGCATAATACAAAATGAATGAGAGTTTATCTTGGAGTGAGCTAATGAATTGTAATCCCAGATCCAGAAAATTTGGAGCTGGGGAGCATGCTGTGAAACTGTTAATAAAGAAATATGTTTGCTGCAAATGGCATCATAGCCTTTCTTTAAAATGGAATGCTTGATGTATTTGGGGCTTAATCGGATTTCAGATACAGAGCATACATCACAGCTTATCCTGTAAAAGCAGCTGCTAAGCCTGCCACATGTATACACAGATGCTGATTTTACAACACATGCAGTGATAGGCACCTGAGAGACAGATCAGTGAAAAACTGATAATGTGTTCTTGACACCACAGAATGTGAAGGGAATTTACAGCGAATAGAGACAGTTAAAGTAAAAGTGTAAGTGAATGCAGGGTTCTGAGTTAATAGCCACAGCATCTTCAGTCCTTTATTCTCCCCGAAGTAAGTAGGTAAGGGAGCAACAATAAGACGCTTGCTGGAGAGCTCATTAACACTAATGGCATTATGATATCAAGCAGAGCTGAAGGATGAACTTCAGAAAAGTCACCAGTGAAGGTGACTGGAAAGCAAGTTTTATTGCCTGGAAGCAGAATGAAACCTGAAAATTCAAAACTGTTTTCAGACTAAAAATCCCAAGATATTTCGTTTTGGAGAGACAAGAAACTGTGGTTCCCCAAATGAAAAGTGTTCCCTGGGATCTCAAGCACTTCATCTGTATAAGTGGAATAGAGCCAAGCATCCCAGAAACTCTTGACTGCAGTCCGTGTGACACCTGCCATTTCAGTGTCCCACCAGAAGAATCTTGGGTGGACAAAAGGCATCCTTGCCTACCTCATCCTTCGTCTGTCAATCCAGCAGGAGACAGGAGGGGTTCATTAGAGAGCTATCAGGGCTCCAGGCTCTCCAGGTTCAGGATTAGGATAGCAGATGGCTGTGGATGCAGAGACCCAGACACCACGGCACACTTGATGAAGGCATCCAAGCCCCCCGTACTACAGGCTCTGATCTTGGGCTGCTGTGTGTATCTAGATTTCTGGAAAAAGCCTGCCAAGTGCCCTCTCTCTGGCCTGTCTGCCCTCCAAAGCCTGTCGGAGGTGGTTGAAATAATGCAGGTTGATTTTGGTGAACTATATAATTTCAATGAATGGTAGGATTGAGGATTTTTCTTGCCAGCTCTGCTTTCCAGCTCAGTTTGAAGACTCTAGGTGTAGTGCTCTGGTAGCTCTGAGGAGTCTTCAAGCAAAGAATATCAATGGATCTTTTGTTTAGACTTTATCTAAGCACATCCAGGATAAAATGAGAAGCGTTAAGGATATTGAGGTAAACATTAGAAAACTAGTTAGAATAGATTTATGTATCATGAGGTCTGGAGATTTGCTGTTCTACAGGTTACTACAGGTAATAATTTCATCCTTTGCAAATCAACACACTCATACTGAAAACAACACCAGACAAAGCAATACTGCAGCTCCTAAAGATAATTTAAGTACCAGGATGGCACTGGAATGATGGCTACCTAGATACTGAAATATCTCTAGAAATCCAGGTTAAAGAACCTATTGGATTTACTGGTAGCAGGTTTTTGCTGAGAAAAGCAGCAGCAGGGATTAAAGGTGTGACTGTGTTTTTTTTGTGGGGTAGTTAGCTAGATTGAATTATTAAGGGCATTGAACTCCAGAGAAGAATGAAAATTACTTTGTAGTAAAGGTGATCTAAATGGAGAACTTTAATTTTAAACCCTTTGAACTACAGGAGTGGATTAAGGTCGTTAAGGTTTGAAAGATTAGATTCTGCTGCCTCAGTTTTGGCTTTGTTTCAAATGACAAACCCAAGTGCAGATAACTTTCAGCTCCGGGGTCCTTTTAGAAAGACAATCGTGAGTTCAGATTCATGGTGACTAACCACAACACTCATTGTGGAAAGAATGAAACAGCTAATTCACCTCTGCACCTGGGGACCTTTGTCCCTAGTATGTGGATGAACTCAGGTTTTTTAATCAGGCTGTTGTTTATAAAATGTGAAATACCTCTTCAGGCACAATAACACCAGCTATAGCAGAGATTGAAATCACCTGAAATGAGCTAAACCTGCATGTGCTTAGTTTACTGAAGAGAGAACAGTCTGTGGTCTTCCCCCAGCCTTTCTCAAGATGACAGAAGGAAATTCACCTTTACATACTCACCT
>JBCJKH010052816.1:0-14992 GCA_039877255.1 Loriculus beryllinus | reverse complement strand
ACAACCTCCCTGGGCAGCCTGTTCCAGTGCTCTGTCACCCACATTAAAGAAGTTTTCCTGATGTTCACATGGAACCTCCTATGCTCCAGTTTACACCCACTGCCCCTTATCCTATCACTGTAGCATATTTCATGATATGGGAAGTTAGAAGTTTACAGAGGAGCCAGTCATAATTTTATTACCTTTCCACTGATCATCATGGAATCATAGAATAATTTGGGTTGGAAGGGACCTTCAAAGTTCATCTAGTTCACTGTCCATGCAATGAGCAGAGGCATCTTCAAGTAAATCAGGTTGTTCAGAATCACATCTATCCTGGCCTTGAATGTCTGGTTTCTTCTGGTTTCTTAGCAGATTTTTTTGTACTTTTTCATTAGGAACTCAGCCAAGACAGTAACAATATGTAACCCTTTATCAAAGAGAAATAGGACTGCTGACAGAAAAGCTTATTTTCTGCCATACAAATCAAGAGAGAAGGAGGCTGAAGGAAAAGATATGGAATAATGCAAGAATAATCAACTGTCTAAAAAAAAAAATAATCAGATAAATGCATTGTATATGTATTATTCTGGAGAACTCCAAGTTAGTATTGGTGATGCCATATTAGGCTAGAAAAGGGAAATAATGTTGCCCTAGTCATAATTTGCGTGTTACAGAGTGATCCCATGTTTCCAAGGGAAGCACAGAAGTATTGTCTCAGATCTTATCTCATTCAGCAAACTGACTGATTTAATTTCAGGCCAGACTGTACATCAGTTTAGTTAAACCAGACATAAGATTTGTATAAGCACTCTTTGTTCAGTTTATCATGCGGTTTTGTAGTCATAGTCTAAGCTGATATACAAGACAAGATTAAAAAAATACCCAAAACCTAGGTGAGATTGAAACAAATATCCAAACAAAATTTAAATACTGCTTTAAATAAGGACCCAGATGCATGATTGCCTTACAATGGTATACCAATTTACAACCTATTGGTACAATAACCCACTTCAGCAGCCACTGTATCTGCCAATACACACTCCACTGTAACTCAGTTATGTATGTGCCTGAACCAAGTGGCAGAAATGAGTCCCCATGTATAAGACCATCTATCTTCAGGGTTGCATCTCTTCAGGATGAGCTTTATTGCCACCAGGGCCATAATGCATAGAAGTTAAGGCCATTGAAAGATTTCCTTTTCAACTTTTCTTTCCTGGCTTTTTGTTGAGTTTGGGTTTTTTTCCATATCTTGCTGTCAAGAGTGGAAGACAAACAGGAAAAGGACAGAAGCAATAGGAAAGGAAACCACTCGTGTTTCTCAGAGTAAACAGCTGCAATTCTTCTTGACCTTCTTGTGGAACATGCAAAACAAAGACAAAATTACGTCCTCCTCCATGCCCTTTCAATATTTTCAAGGTGGTGGTCCAATTAGTGCTATGTGCTAGGCATACAGAATGGCAGGGTTTTATTTAGTCACAAACATCTTCATCTCTGCTGAATGAACAGCAACTAATTCAGGCTTCCTGAGACTGCATAACCAGTTCCTATTAACAGTAATTAGAGTGAAGCATGTGCATTGAAGGAAAACATCTGTAAATGATGAATCCTCATCCCATTCCCTCCCAGATAGTTATTCTCACCTTACAGCTTGAAATATCTGCCTGCGAAACATTTTTGAAAGGGTTTGGAACTTGCTTTTGAGAAGGCAAATTTTTAAAGAAGTGACACATCTGCTATTGTAGGGCATTTGAACTGACTGGCTATACTAGATACAAGGGAATTTCAGAATATGTCATCATAAATAAACAAAAGAAGTTAAAAGACCCTGAGTAGAAGAAAAAAGATTTTTGAAAGCCACAAAGTAGGGTCACAAGGTTGATTTAAGTAATGGATACTGCATGATTTCAGAAGTAGTCAAAAATAAGATGGAGGTATAATTTTTCAGGAAACTTCTAGAAGTCATACTATAAAGTTGTATTTCAGCTTATTTATCACCTCTGTAAATGCACGGTGCACATTTAAGGGTCATATTTCCCTGAAGGTTGGTAGAGAATTTTTTCCTTAGAAATATTTGAGTGGGGCACGTTTGAAATTTTTATTTGTAAAATTTGGTTATGACTTGATAATAGATGTGTTTATTGATTGTCAATACAAAATTATGTCCTCTGGAAGAAATGCTCTCCTTGTTTCTCACTTGGAGTTGGCCCAAGCCCACAAAAGTTGACAAAGAGGAAATATGAGATAACTTCCAAAATAGATTTCATTTTTGGCCATTGTAATTGCAGTTCTGAAAAAGCTCCCAATTAGTAACTATTTTCTAAAGGAAACTCCAGTAAACCACTACTAATGTTTCTGTTTTTATCATTGGAACTAGTGAATGTTATCCAAATAACAAAAAGATTGAGTAGCCTTTACTAACTTTATGACAGTTACGACTCATGGTATGATAGAAAATAAAATATTTTCCTTTTTCTCTTTTCAGGGTACTAAAAAAATGCTTTATTCCATTACTCCAAATCCAAGGAGGATTTCTACTGCTGTCAGTAAAAATTACTTTTCAAGGCCAACATGTGATGTGGAAAATAGCTAATAACATGAAAGATGTTGGAGGGTCCACAGAAGGATATTCAAGACGCTTTCTTGTCCTGTTCACACTCCCATCCTCTTCTCAGCTTATAATAAAGGGGTTAGAAAAGAGAAGATACCTACATGATGAAGAATATTTAGCACATTAATAATAAAGTTCTCTCTTTTACAACCTTTTTACTAAACATTTGGTATTTGTCCTATTTAAGACAATGTTGTCTTACATGTCTGAATGTAGGAGAAAGGTATTTTTTATGCAAGATGTTCATGATACTTGCACTAATACAAATTTCAGAGAAGATTAAATATTTTCATTGGATTTTTTTCTCAGATTACTGCTTCTGTTACTGAAGTGATTATATAAAGAAACTAGTGTGAGCAAAACTTCTTAGCTTCCACAACATGATTAGTTTATTTCATTAGGTATCAGTAAAATGCTGAAGAAACTTGATTTGAAAGTCATTAACCAGCTAGAAAAAAAGTCACAGGTGTGGCTGCATTTGAACATATGAGAAGGATAAGAACAATGATAACAGTAAGGATAAGGATAATCTCACTATCTAAGGTGATGATGGAAGGATAAATCACCCTCTGGACTCGGTAACTCAGAATTCGTGCTTAGATTTTAGTTGCTACCATTGCTTCAGACAAATATCAGCCTCAGTTTTTAGAAGTTGGTATCAAAGGATGTATGCATGTTTGATTTTACCTCTGAAGTGCGTTTGGCTTTAATCTTAATGCATGGTCTTTGGAGGGAGAAGCATCCACACTTGCAGTTACCTTGAAGTTCACTGACACTCTGACTTAAATATTAATCAGTCTGACTTAAATATTATGAATGAGGTTCTTTTCTGTTGAAGTAAATGGTGATGTCTATTAACATCAACAGGGTCAAGATTTCATCCTAAACCTGTTCAATGCTGCACCTTTTCAGGGTTACCTCCTTCTTGAAACAAAGAGGTGCCGTCTGGTTCAGAGCCCATTTTTTGCATGTCTCAAATAAAAGGGAACATAAACAGACGTGCTGGACAACTGCAGCAAAAGCACATGAATAGTTTTGAAGGGCACCTTCTTACCTTGGGTAATCATGTTGAGTACTAAGATGCCCTGTAGTAAGCTAACAATAAAGCCTTTTATTGACATCCATTTTTATCCCAGTAATGGAGGAGGTAATTTATAGACAAAATTCACTCTCACCTTACACCTGCGTAAGAGCACAATGTTATATGACAAAATAAGACTCAGGCCTGCTTTTAGAAAAAAACACTGGTCTGCTTCTTTGCTCTTGCTGTCTTCTCTTAAGTACGGTAATTCAACAATCTTTATTTTTACGAAAGTGCTGTTTCACACAAGCTCCTGGTGCTTGAGGATCAATGAGAGATGCTGGAAGGTGAAATTTAGACTGACAGAAGAAAAAAAGGGCTTTTGCAGCACATTCCATTTTTTTAAAATAAATGACCTTAATGCATGCGTTAAGCAGGAGCTGGCCTTGAAGAATGGCAATGGTAAAAGCACTGCCAGCTGGACTGGAACATGAGTCCTTTGTTCCAAATAGTACGTATTTATTCTGGATCTAAATGAATATGGGATTTTTTTTCCACTCTTCTAATAATGAAGTGAATGCCTGTTCATCCCCCCCCCTCCCGCCCCCCACCCGGGAACTGACACTGGCCAAGAGGCAAGCAGTTTTCAGACACTGCCTGCAGCTAAGCTTACAGCTGCTCCAGATCAAGCCGCACTGAAGAAAAGACTATTAGGTCTCTGGGGACGTAGATAATAGACAAAAATGATAATGTATGTGGACAAAAGTAGAGGACAGTAGTGCTTTCTGGGATTAAGATGCAGGGGAAAAAATGGTTTTGTTGTACTCTGCAAAATGATTGCTGACTCTCATTTTAAGGTGACCCCTGACCTGAAGGAAAATAATGTATGGCCCATCTGCTTGATACACAGGAATCCTCAGGCACCATTTTGTCCAATTATGTCAAAACTGGTGCTAGAATTATGAATTTGTTACCATTTGTCTTTCTTTTGTTACATGAAACAAAGGTACCAGACACTTAACAAAACTTCCCTTCCCCCTTCCAAATATCACTCTCTGGGCATAGAGATGAAATAGAAGTAGGTCTTCCTCATGCAGTCATACTTCTCTTTTCATCACAGAAGAGGGCATCCATCTCAGCTCAGAGAAGACATTTCTTCAATGAGCTGTGGATGGCCTGGGAACTATACTAATAGGATATAGAGACTTTCATTACTGTGCTGGTCATTTGAACCTGGGCCAGCTGGGAAGAGACTGAAGGGCATTATTGTTTATCAGCTGTGTGAAATAGATGTGGGAATCTATTCTGCTGTCCACTTCATATAGTCAAAACCTTTTCCTACTCTTAGCATCTGAGAAAAGGATTTTCAAGAATCTGAAGTATTTCCCCAGTAGCGACACTGTTCAGGCTAAGGCTGGATCATGTTGATTGTGCTGGGGTTCCTATGTTATGACTCTATTGTGCTAGAAGGAATATATACAATTCCGGGGCCACCAAACCTTGAGCTCGCATGAGATACTGGAACCAAAATTTTGGAACTGGTGCTTACATCTAGCATTCCTTTCACAAATTGGAGTAGGACACCTACAATTCCAAGCAACTCCACTGATGCTCAAAAGGATTGTTTAGTTTATCCTTATAGACATGAAAATACAAACCTAGACATAACAAAACACTACTCCTTGGGTAGTAACATCTACCAAAAGCAGGAAGCAATTCTTGTATCGGGGTGGTTTTCAGTGCATTTTTGTTCTTTCTTTCATTTATTATGGAAAAGATTTTTCTCTTAGGCCTGATCCAGGACACAAGGAGGTGGTAACGCTCATACAGAATAACAGCGATTTGCAGTTGTAGGCATAAAGTCACCATGCACACTGCTTGAAGCACATTGCCTGAAGTGTTCCTGTATCTGTACTTTCTACACAATCTGTTCCTGTTGGTACTGTTGCTGGGAACATTTATCCTGATTATCTCTTGAATGCAATCTTCATCCTGTCCTTTGCCCTGGAGCAAGCTTGGGCAGATAGAGGTAAATTGGCTCACAGATGTAATCCCAAGCCTTGAGAGTCTCCTCATGGTTGCTCAAATGCACCCTCCAGCATCATCCAGCACCTGTGAGGAGGCAGTCAAAGATATCTCTCTAAGAAGACGAACCAGCATGGATTTGAAAGACATGGCAGCAAGGCATAATCAAATCTTAGTAACACAGAGAATTATGATTTCAATTTGCTTTTTTTAACTGGGAGCAGACATGTTGCAGAACACCTTTGCGTGATGCATACTGCTAAAATCATCAGCAATGACAAAATAGCCCTTGCTATTAAGGAACTGTGTCGGCTGTTGATAGGAAAGGGAAGGCAGCATAGGAATGCAGCTCCTGGGCTGAGTTCAGCTAGCATCTGTGGTGCTGCTTCATCAACATGAAAACAGCGCTCTGTGACTGGCCCAGTGATCTTTGAGAACTGTTTGTAGATGACCTGGGAGATTAAGAGAGTAAAACACAAAAAAAGGCCTTCAAATAAACAAATGGAGAACCTGAAGGAATGGTTTACCATGCTACAAACCTGGGTAAATATGCCAAGCTGTATCTGGGATACAGATACAACTGTAGGAGAATTTATCTCAGATAAATTTCCCTAGCTATGATGCCACTATATAATTACATTTATTTGATGACAGATGACAGCTAGAGAAGTCTGACTCACTTGTAGGAGCTTCAGAACAGAGCTCAGTAATAACACCTTGCATTTACATAGTAGTTTTTCATGTCTGGAACACAGAATGCACTTTATGATTTAACATCATCTTCATGGGCAGATCCATTTTGCAGGTGTGCAGATGCATGGAAGTTAAATACCTTCTTTGAATTCAGACAGGAGTTCTGACTCAGAGCTGATAATGTAATTTGAAATATCCAAAACCCCATCTTCTTTTTAGCCACTAAACTAGAATCTGTTTTAAAATACTTGTTGCTTTTGGATTAAAAGATATAAACTCAATTTAATTTATGATATGTAACTAACTTGATTTCAATGAAAAATCCGCAGTGTCATTCAGTTGTTCAACTGTCTGAGATAAATAAAACGCTAAAAATACTCCTGTCTTCCTAGTGACCTATAGGAATATGAATCACAAGCACTAGGAAGGCGTGACATGCATGCTGACATTTTAATACAGCATTTCCCAGTAAATACCAAATCCCGTCTTCCAGAGTTGTAAAACCGCAGACAAAAGCCATGAAGCCATTACAAAGCAGCAGTTCTGTTGTAACATCTGCCCTTTGACCGTAGAGCCTCAGCTTCTTTCTCTATTGGGCCACAAAACAAGAACTTTTCCTCAAAACCCAGCTGGCCCTGGCTTGATACCTCAAAGCATGAGGCTTCATAGTTCTTATCATGTGGTCATCTCGGGCTGAGCTGCAGGTGCTGCTCTTTTCAGGATTTCCTAGGTTACTTCTCTCAGTGGTATCCTGTGGCAGTGAATATCATGAGTTAATTGTAAATGGTAGAAAACAGAGTACTTATATTATTTTAGGTCTGTTGCATTGCCTGTCAGTATGCGTATTTCTTGTCTTTGTGGTAATCTAACGGCCAAAGTAGGTTCAAAGATCTGTTTTTCATTATATCTTTTGTTATTTTATGTATTCATCACATTGCTTCTTTTGATTGTAGCTTTTCCTTTTAAAATGCACCTCATTCTACTCATAGTTTTAACCTCTGCATTATTTTACCATAGATCTTTTCAGCATTTGATAGGACCTTTCTGAGAAAAAAGTGATCAACAGGGATTATAATACTTACTGTAAAGCTCTATTGATGCAATACTGTTCTAAAAACTGCCATTGACTTCAAAAGGGCTTTGTCGGAGGTAACTGTGTATTCATTGAAACTGAATTTTTCTTTATTTTATCTGTTTGTTTACTCTATATTTGCTTTTCCAGAGATTTCATAATCCTCTATAACTGTATTTTCTAATTTAAATAATGCCTGATATTTGTTAAATTTCTCTTTTTGCATTTATTTTTCCCAATTTTCTAGATGCTTAGCAGTGAACTCTGAACTTATCTACAAAGCAAAAGCATCACAAATGATCTCTGTTTCAAAACTGGTTATTGATTCTTACTAAGATGCTTTGAAACCTTTATGAAAACATATATTTTGCCTTTCCAAAATGGTGGTAGTCTTTCAGCTTGCATGCAAATGCCTTAAACATCATTTAGTATTTAGGCAGCTCTATCCAACAGCACACAAATGTGAAAGCAAAGAAAATTGACAGTGTCTATGTGAGAGCATACATTTGTTCTTCAACATGGTCAAAATGCAAGGTTCACTTACTCAAAAGTTGAAACCATTCTTTCGTCTTTTAAAATATGATAATTATATTAACAATCTTGGCACAGGGTACTTCCTGGGGATTAGTGGCTGACTGGGATAAGCAACCTTTGCCTCAAGTGTCAACTCTTCCCACTTCTCCATCAATTCACTGAACTTGTCCTGCACCTCTTCTGTTATTGCCAAGTAGTAATTATTCTTTTAATGTTAATATATAAAACTACTCATTTACAATGTAGTAAAGTCATGACATGAAGCACGCTCCAATTACTGTTTAAAATAACCGCACCATAAAAGTGATCTTTCCATAATAATTAATGACTGAATTATTTCTATAATGAGAGATAAATGTCGGTGCAGTTACATGAAGTAATATGTCTCCTTTCCTCTTTTAACGTATAGACTCTGCAAATAACCAATATGAGAAAATGGAACAGATGTCCTCACTTTTGAGTTATTTACTCCAGATATATGAACAAATCAATCAACCTCAAGTGTGAAACTGGAATAACACATAAAGGAACCAATCTGAAATCTTCAGGCTCCTCTGTTCTTGTTTGTTTGTGTTTGTTTTGTTTTGTTTTGAAATTATTTACATTATCCCCAAGAGCTTTCATAATGAAATCAAATTGATTGAATGCTCACAAGAAATCAAGATCTAGTTAGCAGTCTTATCATAGATAGGAAAAAAACTGATGCCTCTCAACATAAACAGATTAGCGAATGCAAATAAAAGTTGTCTTTTAGAACTCATTTCTATATCTGGTTCTTGTACCTTAGGTACCATGACCTAAGGGTTTGTGCCTTGTTCTGTGAAACTCGATCTTCATAACAGCCACTGTGAAACTCAGGGAGCAGAGGTGTTCACTGCTGCTACAAGCAATTGGGCAGTTCTTTGGAGCAACCTGTGAGAAGACATTTGTTTTCCCACCTGCCCCTGTCTGTGAGGCCACCATTAATAACACACCATGTTGAAAACAGACTGAGACAATATTTTAACACAACATACCAGAACAGCTTTTATTGTAGCTGCTGAAAGAATGATAGTGCTTTCTCTTCATTTATCATTCACAGTGACTGAGGACTGATAAGCAGCATTCAGAGGATTCTAATTTATCTCAGAATAAATGTGTCTGTAGTTTTTGGTGTCCTAAGTCATGCTTGGTTCTGTGTGCACTGCTATGCACATCCCTGCGCAGTGCTCTTCTGGGGTTGTGCAAATTTACACCATATTGAGCAAGCAGCACCTCTGTATAATACATGCCATACTGGCTGGTTAATGGACTGTTATGAAATAGTTAAAACTAGATAATGATATAGTTGAGACTATTTCTTATAGTCACTTTGGTGCTAACCCAAAGTGGCAGCAAGCTGCTCATACTGTAATTTACTGACACTTCACATGGAAAAAACCTCCGAATAGGCCTGGAGAAGTCATGCTTATATGTTTAATATAAGATAGAAATTTCTAGTCTGCTTCATGTCAGACTTGTGAAAGCTGTCAGAACTCATTTTCTTTTCCTGTATTTAAGAGAGAGGTAGAGGCATCAAGAATTTCATAAATGTTTTTAGTTTAGTCATTCATTTCTGTAGTGGGTGTGCATGCCTTATACCTTCATGGCTTCTGCTAAGGTGTATATGCTTGAGTATTCTGAATTACACATCGCTCACTACTTCATGCTGACAGCTGGGTTTGGTCACTCCAGTATTTGTCAACACAGTCATCTGAAATCAGTTTAAAGAAGCTACACAGCAGATGCATCTGCTCTTTAGCTGATGTGAATAAGGATGTTGGCATCACATAGGGCAGCACATTAACGTGAGTCTTCAACAAAGCAAAGCCTTTTGTGGCAGACAGGAAGGGAAAAAAGTATTTCTTCTTTGTCCAATCCATTTCCGTGTTGTACCATGGCAATGTCAGGGAAGTAGTGGTATAAAGCACATATTTTTGTAACAGAAGGAAGCAGTCCTGAGCAGGCTGGTTATCTGATCCAGTTTTTTTGCTATATTCATGTTCTGCAGTCCATTTGATCAGATGACACTGCACTAGTGCTCTAGTAGGTTTTAATGGTACCTCCCAGGAGATGTTTGATTTTCTGAGCTGAAAGCTTATCACCTAATTTAATTTCAGAATCTGCTGTTGCCTTTGTGAATGCACCATCAAATTCTCCTCACATATTTTTCCATGCTTTCAAGAAAAAAGTATATGGAGTTACGTTATTCCAGGAATAGATCTAGAGGCCATATCAGCCCAGCCCTGCCTGCATTCAACACTGGATCTTAAGACACCTTAAAGGTTACGTCTTAATCAAATGACTCTCCAGATGTTTGATAATGCTGGATTTGGCCCTGGTTTTTAAAGTGAGTTTGCATTGCTAAGCAGCCCCTGTCTGAAGTCTCCTATTACCTCCATTAGGCCTCTAAAGAAAGGCTGTGCCTCCAGAGTGACCACCCATCTTTCAAAAACATTACTGGATCTTAAGGGCATGTAAAACCTACAGCTGACTTCTGGTCTCCACTTTGGAAGTCTTCTTCCTAAATAATAAATAATTTACATGACTTTATCATTCATCTGGCCTTCTGCCATTCCTAGGTGTGCTGTCAACCTTAAACCACTGCCTGCCATTAATCTGGTTTGAAGATTTCTTAATTCTACCAAAAATTGTCCTGGAGTTGAGCAGTCAGGCCAGAGGAAAAAGTAGTCCAGCAAGAGCAGCTGAATCAGAACTAATGGTGGGTTTCTCAGCTGCTGTACCAGGTGCAATACAGCAAAATAATCCTGAGGCAAGATTCAAGTTCTGTTGACAAAGAAAAATGCTTGTTTGATAAATACAGGTAGGAGATTCAGATACACATAAGTGCAAGCAGGGTGTCGTCAGTGCAAAGAGACACTGCTGAGCTGAGCTGAGGTGAGCTGCGTAGCAGCCTTCTGTGATAACCTGCATAGATCTTCCCAAATTTTATATCTCCTTTCCTGTGTAGAATACTACGGTGTATGTTATTGTTAAAGGTGGTTTTATTCTTCACTATATTTTCCTTAAGGCCAGACAAAAATGCAGGTCCATTCAGAGAGATATCTCCTAGGGATGTAGACAGGTAGCAAAGCATCACATCGTAAGAGGGAGCCTCATTCTCAGGGTGTAAATTTTTAGTCAAGATGTAACATGGCATTAAATCAGTGCCCTGAGATGCCAACACAAGGCCTTTGTTAACCAATGAACATCTTTTTTGTCTGTGGGTTTTGGTTTGGTTCAGTTTGTTTTCAGAAAAAAAAAAAAAAAAAAAAGAAAAAAGAAAAACAAAAATGAGAAACTTTTTGGGTTTTTTTTTTCACTGCGGTCTTTTAAAAGATGCCATTTTCTTTTAAAGTTTTCATTAAATATTGCTGTGCCTTGCTTCAAACAAACTCCATTGTTTTGTATGGTGGTAGTGTCAGGCTAACCAGATTATAGATGCTGAAGTCTTCAAACCCCTTTTAAACATGAGGACTTGACTGATGATTCTTCCATCTTTTGTAGTGCTACATTCTTTGAGTTGTTTAATCATTAGTGTGCTGAGGAAGAGCCGTGGCCACTTCCTCTTTAATTTAGATTATCTGGCCTTCTTTAGCAGATTGCTCATCTTTCTTTAGCACAGACATCTCCTTTATCCAGCATATCATATGGGATGGAAACATACTAATGCTTTATTCCAAGTGCAGAAAAGAAATAACTATCAGTATTTCCCATCTCTCTGATTCAGTATTTATGATTCATTGAGTGCAAAAAATAAGGTGGAAACTGAATGTGCTTGCCTGAAATGAAGACAGCCTACATTTGGGAAATCCAGTGATAATAATAGCTGTAAATGTCTATTATATAAGATTTTTAGCAGTTTCTCACTCCTAGCAACAGTCTGACTGTCATAGTCTGAAGTACCCAATATGACACTGTGTTCTGCAGTAGCAGTTTTTCTTTTTACTCTTCCCCTTCCACAGATGCATCTCTTGCTCTTTGGTATTCAGTGTTGGTCTGGTGTTCAGTGCTGCCAGAACCCAAAGGTTAAGAAGTATTGCCACTTGCCCTTCGGAGATGTTTGCCTGGTATTCTCCAAAGCAATGCTGTCTCCTCGTGAAAGATTGTTGAGAGTCCCTCCTCAGATTCTTCAGCTACACTGATCAGGTCCTGCAGCTTCAGCAAAAGCCACCTCTGTGTTATTACCATCTGTCACAATGATTTCAGGCATTCTACCTGGAGTTTTCACATTAGAAACTCTATACATGAAACTTCCACTTTTTTCCTTCTTACTATTTTTCCAATGCTCCAAACCTCAGCCGTATCAGTCTGCTGTAAGCCCTCACCAAAAGGAAATCAAAAGTAAACTCTGAAGTTCTATGATTCCATTTGACCTTAAAAGAATAAAGTAGCATTTAGTTATTTCTTTAACTTAACACTTAATGGAGCATTTGAGCAAAATACAGCAATGACAAACTTGTAAAATATGCCTTAAGTGACCTACGACAGGAATACAAGTGACCAATGCAGTCTTTTCTTTCACCAAGAGATGTCAATCAAGTTGTCTTGCTCCCTGACAGACCATCCATCTACTGCAAATACTTAAGAAAATTTGGATCACTCTTTTCCCTGTGTTAGCAGCATCAACAATGAACTCTTTATTTAAGGGTCAACAGGTCACTAGCCTGTCAACTTGGATTACTTGTTGTTTCACTCCAGGGTGCTGTTTCCCTAACCAGCAAGCACAGCATGCAGGCTAGATTTGTCTGGGGATCTGTTCTGGTTAGTAACAACTGGGTATCTCTCAAACAAAACCCATGAGTGTTTTGATGCTTAGATTAGCCAAAGACAGTTCCAGTAGGTGTTACGGTGAGGGCTATGCCTTTCTGCTCAGCTCAGGCCTCCAGCAGGTACCCAGTATGATGGATTTTTTTATATGTTGTAATTTCATAGCCTGCTCTATGCAGCCCAAACTCTTAGCAGTCTGCTGGAAAGGTATAAATGTACTGCAGGTGTCTCATTGTCCACGCATATTGAAAAAGCAATAATTTTTAAAAAGTTTCTTTTAAAGAAATCACTGTCAAACCAAAAGTGAAGTGTCCAGGACAAAAGAGAAGCTTGACATGGCCCAGAGGAGAACTCAGACTCTTATAGCTGAAAGAATTAAGAAATCACAGGAATGAGGGGCTGGAAGAATTTCCCTATTTATCCAGAGGGAGCAGCATTGTCACTTCATGGTAAGAGGTTTGAGGCTCAAACCAGGCTGTGTGGCTCAAAATTAGAAAGACTAAAAGTGACTCATGATGAAAAGCAACTGAAAGCAGACAAATAGTGTCTATGTGTTAGAGAGGCTATGGGTCACTAGACAGAGGCGCGTGGGCACAAATGCTTCTGGGACAGTATTTGAGCCAGGGCGCTGTGAAGAGAGTAACCATGGATAGCCATGTAAGTGAGCAACTGTGGCACAGTACCAGAAGTTCAAAGTCACTCTTTGTAGCTTATGACTTGGCATCCTCTTACTAGGTACATGAAGGGGGAACAATTTCTTAAGACTTAGGCACTATCTCCCACAGCGTACTTCTTTGGAAGATGAAGCAGTGTGGGCTGGAGAGATGGGTTTGTCAGATGGGCAGTCATGTGGGTTCAAAATTGAGTGGATCATCAGCTTTATAGCGTAGTGATCAAAAGCTCAATGTCAAGATGAAGACCAAAAATTAGCCAGAATAACCCAGGGGCTGATACTGAGGCTCATTTGCTGTAAAAAGGAACATGGGTTTATGCCTTACAGATGCCAGGGAGAAACAAGAGCAATCTACTTTTCAAAGGAAGGGGAGATAGGGGCAGAGGGTGATGGCAAAGCAGGCGGGGTCTGTGGCAAGAAGTCAGGAAGTTTAGAGAGCCAGGGTCAGGAATAGGTCCAGGGACAATGACCAGGGTCAGCCTTAGTCCAGTGACAGCCCTGCAAATCCATTGTGATGTGGCTGGTCCAGGGTCAAACCAGGAAGTAATTCAGTCTGTAAAGATAAGGGAGAGGGTGACAGTCAGGACTGAGGAGGTATTTGAACCAGAAGCATGGCCAAACTAAAGAGCTGCAGCTTGAAAGCAGCTCCCAGGGGAAGACTTGGAGGACAGGACATTGCTTCTAGTGGTTCTTCACAATAGTTCTCGTTAGTGAGGTAATTGACTTTGGACTCAGTCAGACTCTTTAACTTAGCCAAATAGGCTCCTGCCATTGGGGGAGGGAAGTGTGCTCAGGAACTGGAGACCAGGGGGGTTCCTGCCCAAAGCTCAGCAATCCAAAGCTGGAGGAGGAGAGCTGGGGAGGAGAGATGGCCCATAAGTCACTAACCACATCTCAGTAACAAGGAAAACATCAATTCAAGTTAACAGGTGTACGTCTCTTCAGTAGATACTTTAGCAAAATTAATGCCTAAAATCCCTTAGAAATATCCCACACTAGAAAACTGGCAGATCCACCCCATCCA
Organism: Loriculus beryllinus; assembly: GCA_039877255.1. NCBI lineage: Eukaryota > Metazoa > Chordata > Aves > Psittaciformes > Psittacidae > Loriculus > Loriculus beryllinus. The sequence continues at coordinate 572 of JBCJKH010052816.1, read as the reverse complement.
ACCAGACTCTCTCATCTGTCGCTGTTTCATCTTTCTTACAGATCAGCTGGCTTGACTACCTCCTCATTTCACAACAAATGTAGCAGTAGTCAAGGCTTAGCTAAATATCTCCGATACTGAAAGCATTTCCTGAGCTTAAGCTTTCTTTTCTTCTGACCTTTGCCGGAAGGAGTTTTTGGTGTTGTGCCTATTAATTTCCTTTTGTGCAGGTAGGGAGCCTTTCTCCTTGCTTTGCAATACAGCAAGTTTTATTTTTTAAAACATGTATTATTATTTAATACAAACTTGGCTTTTTATACATGCTTAATGTAAGTAACACAATGAAAAAGCGGTTTCAGTCTGCTTTAATGAAACAGACTATTTCCATCATTTTTATGGGGTTTTTAGGGGTCCAGGGAATGTCACAATATCCAGCAGCCAGCATTCATGGGTGTGAGATCCTGCAGGTCTTCAGTCAGAGTGTGTAAAGACAAGGAGGGCTGAAATACAGCAACACACAGCCATTACACTGGTCTTTGCTGGAAAAGGCTGATGAGATATAGAGGAAAGGCTGTGTCTTGTAGTGCATGGAA
>JBCJKH010052814.1:46184-82379 GCA_039877255.1 Loriculus beryllinus | reverse complement strand
CTGGTGCTGTTTTGGTCTCTTCAGAATCCCATAAACCCTTCAAAAGGCAACCTTCTCCAAGTGGGTTTGCATATGCCTATTACTAATCTGCATGGGTAAGGCAATGATGTGTGTTAACTATGAATGAAAGCACTTAGGGAGGGGGCTCCCAGGTTGTTTGCTTGCTTTTAATTTGTTTTACTGATTGCAGAGTTGTCTGTTCGGTACAAAATCAGTGAAGGCTGAACTTCGTATTTCCAAAGAGTCCTGAGGACTTGTGTGCTGACCTAGAGCTCTGCTTTCCAGAGGTACTGAGTTCCCATCACCTGAGAGATGTGAGGCTCTGCCTCTGCAACACTGAGCCTTTGGATGTGTTAACCGGGCTGACAGATGGGTGCAAAAGCTTCATTTGGAGATGTTTGACTGGCAAGGAAGCCTTACCAGGGTAAACCCCTGTCAGAACACAGGAACACCCAGGAAATCAGAGCCGTGCCTTTGTACTTCAGCCTGCTCTTACGGACTCTTCCTCTCAGAGACCACAGTCGGCTCTCCCTAGATACCTTAGGTATTTTGGCTCAGTTTTGTATTGTTCGGGCACAGTTCAGCAAAGCAAAAACATGGGTGGTGAGTGTGTGCCTCAAGCTGGTCTTCATTTGGGATTTCGCTGAATGATGATGGACTAAAGCTTGAATCTGGGCCTGGACATCTTTATATGGACAAGAGAAGCAGTTTCTGCCCTTTTTCATAGCTGTACATCTTTCCAGCAGGCCAAGGTTTTCCAGGAATATGTTTTCTCTGCTTACTTTTTAAAGCCTGTTTGCACTGTGTACTGATAAATAATCTGTTTTGCTGGGGTTTGCCCCTGACAAATCTTGATAAATGAATAGGTAGGGAACAGTCCATTTTATTTTTAAACTGATGAGATTGTAGCATTTTCTGATGCTCAGTTACTGCTGTTTACATGGTCTATTGCTAGAGTTTCAGATAGTTTATATGAAATGTAAGTACAATTAATGCACTTTAGAGAGTTTCTATTTTTGAACTTTGAAAGCTAAAAGAAACAAAACCTTAACTGAGATTGTACATTAACACAAACAAACAAAACTCCATACCTAGCCATCTCTCCTTTTAAACTGTTCTTTCCCTATGGCAAAGAGCAATTAAAACCATCTGCCTGATTGCGGAGAGAGCTGCTAGGAAAGACTGTTGTGGAGAAGAAATGAGTTTTAAACTCAGAGTCCTGGAAAGACACGTACAAATGCTCAATGTTCTGTCCCGACTTTGCAGATGATGTGACTCCCCTTTCCCAGGCGTGCACAGGAGGAGGGCTCTGAGGCCTGAGCACTAGAATGTTGTTTTTGTATCTCCCCCAGATGATTTGACTCTCCACTAACCACAAATAGCCAGAGAGGATGTTTGCGCTGCCACACGCCTCTAAGTCAACATCTGTGTGTTTTGTTTGATGGTTTGTCTATGCCAACATCAGTGACTATTGACTGGAGGACATTAAATACAAGACTGTGTGTTTGAAAAGGTGTGAAGCACTGTACAAAAATGTACTTTATGTGATATAAATAAGCTGTTGAGTGTAAGACAACCTGTTTCCATGTCACTAGAACAGACTGTCTCCTGTAGGACAGCAGTATGGACTGTTGGGCTTCCCATCCACTGGGGCCATTTCAGACACGTGTCTGTGTGTTACCACATTGTGGTACAGTAAATCGCTGCGGTTCAGTTAAATGATGGTAATGATGAATGGGTTGTTGACAAAATGAGATTGCAAGAATTAAAGATAGAGGAAAAACTTGTTATTCTTACAAGTTGCATTTGGTTTTACTCTGTTTACTCCCAAGTAAACAGTCAAATAATGGATGTTTATGTTCAAGGCAATGAAATTAAAGCATCTTATCTTTTAATCGTGCTGCTAAGACATCAGTTGTTATTCCTGGTATGTGCAGGTTTCAGAGGGTAAGAATCCTCCTTGGAGATGTTTGCAAATCTGTGTGATTCATTGGTGCTTGAAGCAAGCCACCAAGGCGAGAGCCAAGCTGTATCCTGTGACTGTTCCCCTTGGTACCTGGAGGTGAAACTGATCCCTGTTGGTGGGGTCATGTGTGCCTGCTGCTGGCCCAGGCTGGGGCTGAAGTGGTGGCCAGTCAGCAAGACCATAGTGGGGCTATGCTCTTGCCCTTGCCATCCTGGTGGCAACTGGTGTGGGTTTGGTTCATGGTGTACATACAGGCTGTGGAGTGTGCTTCAGCTTGTGCTCCAGCTTGCTTCAACTTCACTGTTTCTGTCCCAGATCTATTGGAGGGGGAATGCAATGGCTTCTGGCTGTGGGGAAGGGAATTTGGGTCAAGACTGGTTTCTCTAAGCCAAGGCAGAGGAGAGGGGTCTGCTTGCTTATGTGCAGATGGGGAAGTTAATTTTACATTTGAGAACTGTAACAAGTGATGTTAGTGCGGGGTAACAAACACTGTGGAGAGGGAGTCTCATGGCCTGCCTATCTCTGGACACTACCACATTCCTGAAGGGCAAAAAGGCCTCATCCCAGTGGGTGCACTTACAAAGCACCCTCTGATTTGGCAGAGGATGCCTATTCCAGCACTGTCCCCTGCATGCATTGCCAGAACAAATGCTGTTAGCACCAACAGCAACAGCAGAACCAGAGCAAAATCTGGGCCCTGCACTTGTTGCACGTTTGGGCTGATTTCACAGTTGCATGCGGGGAAGTGACCAGGTTCCTTTGCCTTTGGGATGTGGTGCAGTGGTTCATGTGCACAGACCGTGCCAGGGCCTCACCCTGTAGCTGGTGGAGTTACCAACCATCTTCCTTACTGGCTGCAGCGGGAGGACAACCCTTGGGATGAGGTGTGAACTTGGTACGTGTACCAGCACTTGCTGGACTCAGCTCTTCACAATCCTTTGCCGTGTGCTCTGTGACACTGCTCTGACTGCACAATCTGTGTAGAGAGAGAAATCTGTCTATCTCACCTAAATCCCTGTCACTCCTCTGCAGTTGTTTTTCTTTGCTGCCTCTGTGGCTCTTGCTCAGGAGCGGGTGAGCCGTATTAATGCTAAATGTGACAACAGGCTGGTAAACAGGGCTTACCTGGGGGGTTCAGGGTCAGAGCAGCACAGTTTCTGCAGGGGACTGCCCTTGCAAACATTTAAACAGCACAATCAACAGCTGTTCTCCAGCTGTAAAAGGGTAAATTGAAGAGACAAGTGCTGAAAACACCCGAGGGAGCTCATTCTCTGTAAGTGCAGTCAGTGAAATCCCGGCCCGGCTGGAAGCCAGCATTGCTGTTGGGTTTACGGTAGTGCTCAACAGCGCTCCACCATGTCTGTGGGGTTTCCCGCAGCCCGGGTGCTGAAGTTGGCCCAGCCTCGGCTGGGAAAGTGACAAAGGGCGCTTCTTGGGAAAGATAAAGGACTGAAACTGCCACAGCCTGGCACAGCTACAGCCGAGAGGCAACGCGCAGAGCGCAAAACGTGTGTGGCTCAGGCTGGCATTGAGCAGGATTTCCCCTTTCTCCTTTGGGGCTTACTGAAGTGCTGGTGCCTGTGTTCATCACAGCATGCAGCATCCAAGGCCTGATGTGAGCTACACGGATTGGCTGTGACCAGCCCACCTCCACCCCATGTGCCGTGGTGCCCCCACAGTAAGAAAAGTCACGGAAAACCAGGTAGGAAGCCTTTGCCCTTGGAGCTGGATGTAGAGCAGTGTCTGCAGGTATCGAGAGGGCAGGTGAGTGGCACCAACCTCTCCTGGCACTTGCAGCACTAAGTGTTGGACACTTGTTGGACCTTCTGGGTTCAGAGTGATCTTTGTGCCTCCCTTTGCACACCTGCATGTGGTGGTGAGCGTCCTCCAAGTACACAGATAGGTGAATATATTCATATGTGAATACAGATACGTGAATACACAAGATACTGCTTGTGCAAATAACTCGGAGTACATTGGCTATTTCAGTTGGTTGGAGTGCAGAAGCCAGTACAGAGCAGGGGTGGAAGGGGCTGTGTCTGATAAAAACCATCATAATCACTTTTTTTCAGACTGCAGTTGCTGTATAAAAGCAGCCCCTTGTAGGCCATACACAGCTACAGAAACCTCAGCAAATAGGGGCCTGTGTCCGTTTACATGATCTATGTAATCAAGTTTAATCTGAATCTACGTCTTTTTTAAGGTAAATGGCCCAGCAGCCATTACGTATACATTTTGTATTTTGTATCAAAGAGGGAAATAAACCTATTTTGAGTGCAGGTGTTTGGTGACAGTTTGTTACACATGGAACTCTTGCTGCCACCGGTGGCTCAGCTCTGCTCGCCCATGGCTGGGCAGCAGCAACCACCCTGCCCTTGTCCCCATGGCCTTGAGCCGCCTCTTGCCCCAGTAGAGAGGAGAAGCCAGGCTGGTTTCACTCACCCCTGCCTTGAGTCAAGTATAACACTGCCCCAGCATGAGGTAGCCAAGCAGGGCCCGAGCTGCATGTGTGTAATAGCGTGCACACTGAAGGGGAGCTCACCCTAGCCCCCTCCTTCTCAGCTGAACATGAGTGACATCTGCTAGTGGAAAATAGATGTGCGTATGTGTGCATGAGGTATAAATATAACTATGCACACGCTCTGCATGTATATATTACGTAAGAGTATACACACTTCTACATATTGTGCATAATTACAGAGACATCTAATGTAACACATGCATACACTATATGCACAAGACACTAAACACAAAGTATATATTCTATATACACTATTATAAAACTGTGTAGACGCTACCCAATTATACAGTACAGATCACAAAGTATACCCACTTTATTGTGTTCCTAGAGAGCATATGTACAGGATTATGCACATATACCCATTAATCCTACCCTACCTGCATGGCTGAAGGAAAAAGAGAGCAGCACCCTTCCTTCACAAGCTCTGGAATGCTGAAGCCATTAAGCCCACATGATGGAAGTCTTGTATTAAACTAGTAATTAACTATACTTGCATACACTAATGCTGTCCCACAGTGCTGCAGGTAGCGGGGGCTCCCCAGGTCAACAGAGCAGCCCCCAACCTGCACCCTGCCTATACCTGCAGGGCCAGACAGGAGATGCCAGAGGAGCCTGAAGCACCCTTGGTGGCCTTCAGTGCTGTGAGGTGTGAGGAAAGAAGGAGCAATACAAGGGATGTGGGGATGAAGGACTGGGATTGACAGACTCAGGTCTGCCCTCAGGTCCTCTTCCACTGAGGACATGCCTGATGGGTTGAGCCTAGACAGGCAGATAAAACTCCTCCTCCTGCTCTGTCAGCAGCAACAGCTTTCCATCACAAAGGCAGCCATTCAGTCAGAATTAAACATCAGATTTATTGCATAATACTGTACTCTGTACACACACATTGAAAATAAACATTTGATATAACTGTATATTTGTCCTCAGTGCTGCATTAGAAAGAGGCTGAGGAGCTCTGTGCAGCTTGTCTTAAAAAAACCTGGAAGCCTAAAACCTTTTGTTACGAGGTGCAAAGTTCAATACTGTCTATTGAACGTGGTGCATAAATACTATGTCCTAATAACAAGTTAATGTCAAAACCATCCTAGGCTTAAAATGAGATTTACATCAAGACCTGAAAAATGGGGGGGACGGGGGGAGGGAAAAGGGGGAGGAAATCATTCAAACTTCATTTAATAGAGGGTGAGACTGGGGTGGGGGAGAGGATAAAGGCTCTCCAGTCTTACAGCATAGGTTTAGGTAATGATTTTGCCTACTCAATACTCCTGTACATTTCCAGTCTAATTCATAGAGATTGTCCTTCAGAGCCACCCAGCCAAACAGCTGCCAAGTGAAAGAACTCCTCTCCAACAGCAACATAAAGTGATTCTAACTGCAAAAATAAAGCCAGCCTCCAAAGTGAGCATTATCCCTCTAATGTGAATCTCATGCCTGTTTCCTGTGACTTGGTGAGACTGGAGAGCTCATACACGCCTCATACACTCACACACATGCACAGGTGACTCCTGAAGAAAGGTGGCAGTGGTAAGAGCAGCCCCTCACCTTGCACTGAAATAACAGCTCTGTTCAGGTGGAGAAACAGGGCTTAGCAAAGCATACGTGTCTGGCTTGTGGACTTACCAGGTACAAACACAGTGTGAGAGATGTACTTTGAGAAACCCGTTACTACAAGTAGGGTTTGTCCTTCCACAAGCCTGAACACAAACCCCACTCCAGAGGAGCCTGAGCCTTCTTGAAGGTGACACTGCTTAGAAACAAAGTTTCAGACAAGTGAGGATAAACAAACAACCCCCTCAACCACCACATTTTCCATGAGAGAGCCTGGTGCAAAAAGACACAGCATCCGTAATACACCACCCTGGGGGTCACAAATGACATCCCAGCCCAGTACCATCCATCAAGAAGCAAAGGGCAGAAGGGATATTTCTATTCAAAGCAAGCAAGAACCAGCTTGCATTTTAAAGGGAGGAAAAAAGCGGGGGGGGGGAATCACAGCTTTTCAAAAAGGAGATCACTATTTCATCCTCAACTTCCATCATAGCCTAAATGCAAGGAACATCAAAATATTTAAACTGGATTAAAAGGAGAGGTAAGTGTGTGTGTAGGGGCAATAAAAGCAAACGACAAGGAACTGCTGTGAGGGCAGTGATGTCCAGTTGGAGGAAAACAACAAAAATGCCCACTGAACTAATTTTGTTCAGCAGATGAGAAAATTCAGAGCAGTAAATAGCCTCTCCCTGTTGAAGCCCCACAAGATGATGGGGGAATCGGGCTGAGACTGCATCATCTCAATCTATTATTATTATTATTATTATGATTACTAATTATATCTTCCCCCCAAAGGTCCTGCTCCATTCCCTTACAAAAATAAAGCCAAGCCCATTGTTTCCTTCCTCCATACCCAAGTGTCTGTGCCTCTCCCACATGAGTCAAGCTAAGCTAAAGCCCTCGTAGTGGTCGATGGCTTGCATCAGCCGGGCACTGAGGATCTCCTTGCTGCTGTACTTGGGCAGGTCCAGGAGGTTGTAGCAGGTATGTGCCACGGGCAGGTACTGCTCCCCACTGGTGGTGGACTGGATGACGATGCGCAGGCTGGACATGCCGTAGATGGGAATGCGGTCACTGCCCGTCAGGAACACTGGGAGAAGCAGAGGGAAGGGTGGGCAGATCAGGCACCTGAAGGCAAACTCCATCCTGACCTGCACCGCAGGACCCTGTCTGGAGGGGCTGAAACACTGAACGAACTCCATACAGGGCATGGCTGGCCTCACAGGGGAGGTGCAGAAGAGCAGAGGCAAGAAGCAAGGCCACTGCTGGATGCATGGATGAGAAAATCCCACAACAGCCTCTTCCTTTAAAAGCTCCCTCTTACGCCCAGGTAGGATGAAACAGAGCAAAGCCAGGGCTTGCCCAACGGGAAAGGCAGAGGGGGCACCCTCCCTGCTGCCACCCCTCCCAGGTACAGCACCTCAGTGCTGGGACACGAGTTAGTTCCTCCTTGCTGGAGACCACCACGAGGAGGGCAGGCATCCGCTACCCTGTCACACCAATATGCGGTCTCATTTTCCTGACACATTACACACTAGCTCCTTCAGTTAGCTGACACCCTATCACTGCCCCATTACTCCTAACAACAGTGCTGCAGTGCCTGAAAGCTCAGCTTGCAGAAGGAACCAGATGAAGCGTGGGCACCAGGGGCTGCTATGAATTCACCATCTGGCAATGCCAACAGATGGATACTGCACACCCTTGAGAGAGACTGCATTGGATCTTGCACAACAGATATACACACACCCCCCCCAGCGATTCCAAGGGTAAAAACAAAACACAATAGACAATGTCTTCTTCCTCTCTTGGTCTCATCTGACTAGCAGATAACTCAGGAAATGATAACCACTCATTGCTGGATTACCTTCTAGCACTTAATGTAATGTGCCATAACCCTGGAGTTCTGCAGACAGTCCCACCTAAGTCTTCACTTTCAGGAGACTCTGCACCACTGCAAGATACTTACAGAGGAATTTCTTCTTCTTTTCCAAGGGAAATGCATGGAAGGTTTCCCAAAACATTCTCACAGTTGGGTGTGTTGCAGTGTAGTCTCCCTTATAGATGGCACTCTGTTAGAAAACAAAGTCACATCATTTCATCTGGCACTAGAAAGCAAAGACTCAGCAGAACCCAGACCTGATCTCTTCTGGTATCTGACATCAGACAGTTACAAAATGGAGCACAGGATGGACCAAGGGCGATAGTATGGCTCAAAGATTCAACAAAGGGTTCTCCTAGCAATATATGGAAGAGGCATTAGGCCTCAAGCTATTCAGCTAATCACGTGTGTCATGAGGAATCCTGGAGTTTCTTTTCACAGGCTGGACCCTTTGGCTGTGCACTTTTTGCTCTTGTGCAGCGGAGTGAGTTTTACTGTAGGGAAGAGACAAAATCAGGGTCTTCACCTTCAGTCTTAGGTTTCATCCCTAAAACCAGCAGATGGAAGTCTTTCTCCCTTGTTCTTTCTCACCCTGAATTTCCTCCCTGAGTTTCATCAGTAGCAGGAGAGCACAGTAAGAAACTTTTCATGTGAATGATGGCAAGGTGTACAATTTAAACATGAAGACCTCTCATGTCCCAGGGAGTGCCCATCTCGTGCAACTGTACAACCCTGGTACTTGTGGAAAAGAAGAAAAATAGGACAAGAGGGAAGCTTTACCTCTTCCAATTCCTCCCAGTTGTAGTTACTGTTTCCAACTATCATGGCCCTGAGCTCTGTGGGCTGGAAGAGTTCCAGGACTTTCCCACCACACACTTTCAGGAAGCCAGTGGAAAAGGCCGTGTACCACTCATGGATGGAGAGGTTGAAGATGTAATTTACGTAGGCTTCAACAAATTCTTCCCTGGTGCATCGAAAGAGAGCAGGCAAAGGAAAGCACTTTTAATAATATGCCTGAGCAGCAGCACTGTGAAGTTTTCCTGTCTCTGCCTGTAACATGTCTTACAAACACAGGTCTCCAACAGGTTCAACCCACTGCCCTCCTCTCACTGAGCTGAGTCACTGCAACACGAAGTACGAGGCAGCAAGGACCATCATGTGCCTGCTGACTCCCCAGGCATTGGCAGCATGGGAGGTCCCCCAGCAGCACAAGCTCTATAACTACCATAAACCCACCCAGTGGTCTTGCATCCAGTTGCCCACAGGCCCAGGAGGGAGCCAGAGTGACACCAAGCACTGGGGAGGTGTCAGGAACAAGAGCTCTCTTCCCTGTGGAAACCATGGCCTGCACACCAGAGACTGTGTTAAGCAGGTATCAGGATTCAGTCACCAGGGGTACATGTCCTGGCCCAACTCTTGCAATCCTACATTTAGGGAGCCCAGGAAATAACCTGCAGCTCTTCTCAGTCTGCAGGTGTCTGGGGTTACTCAGCATTGTGCTCACAAGCAATGACTTAGGACTGCCAGGTTGCTATGAGCAAGCACTCTTCTGCGGACAGAGAACACAGGGTGCCCAGGAGACTACTACTTCCAAAGCCAAGAGCCTCACAGAGCCCTGGTTAGGTGAATTTTCAGAGGCAGCTCCTGCTGACTCTGTCCCCAGTGAGTCTTCCCAGGAGTTCAGCACTTTCAAAGCCAAAGCTGTAGCCTGGAGGCAGACTGAGGAAATGCTGCTCTTGATCTGAAACTGCACGGCCAATTCCCTCCTCCCTCCTGGCCCCAAAGAGAAAACCTCCAAAAAAGAAACACCCCTCACTGCAGAGCAAGAAAACAGTCTTAGAAAGCACAGAAACCTCCTCTTCAGCCTTCGCACACCGGTTAAATAAATACAGGACTTGTGCATTTGGAGTATGTGGCAAAGAAAGACAATGACTGCTCTCAGAATGACTTCTCTGCTTTGCATCAAGGGCTCCCAAGAACAGCATCAAAATAAAAACAACATTCTGCAGCCACTGGCAAGGAACCTGCAGCAAACCCCGTCTCTGGATTTTGTTAGGATCTTAAGCAACTGTATTCTACTTTCTCTTTCTTAATCTCCAAGCACCATGAGCTGAGTGCAACACTGGAATTCTATTTGTACAGTGGCATTCTTGCCTGACACTCAAAAGCAGCTCACACCTGCACACAGCGTAGCGAACACCACAGAATCCGGTATCTCAGCCTCTAGCTGAGGAGGTCACAGCTGAAGGAACTATTTTGACTTTCTAGTGGAGGAATTCTCAATGCATGTGCTATGCAAAAGCAGCAAGGGGTGGGTGAGAAAGTAAGAAAGAAGTATAAGGAAGCAGAGTGATAAATGTTGAAAACTGGAATACGAAATCAATCATATAGCAATGGGCGAGTTATTTTCCAGCACTTTTGTTTTATGGTCATTTTCCTGATAGTCACCTGAGCATTAGGGAAAGCCAAGCTGATTAAGCACTTAGTTGTTGCTTAATATTTCTCTGGCTGTTACGGTCATGAACCCTTTATCAAGAACATTTTATGCTGTGACACCCAACAGGAACTCCAAAGGAGAAGGGAAAATGGAGGCATTTCCTACTTGGCATTTTCCAGTCATTCCCCAGGTCCCAGTGAACCTTCCTCAGGCAGGAAGGGCAGTGCTCAAAGATACACCCACTGCAAACTATTGAGGCCAGGAGGGCAGCAAATTGGTCCCTGGCCTCTAAATGTAGGGGTGGAGGAAGTCATGAAGCAGTGTAAGGTGAATTGATTGCCATGTCTAGACTTGGATTTAAAGGTTAGCTTGAGTTCAAAACCCTTAGTCAAGACAAAGCAATTGCATTTGGAATGTGTTAAGCCAGTGGAGCTGCACACTAGCCTTTCTCCTTAAAGATTTTCTTCTCTGTTGCCTATCCTGACTCAAACAGTTGCAGGAGCTAACCCAGGGGGACTTCTCAAACACTCAGCTAAAATCTCTGTTCCTCCCCTAGGCCAGGTATGGTAAACAGTATAAAAATGGCCATTTTTCTTTTGAGTTTACATGCCCAGCCTAAAAACCTGAAATCACTGGCATTGTCATCTTTACTGTCACAAGTGTAGATTAAACTCTTCTCTATTTACCCAAAGCCCATCTTCTCTTTGCAAGGAGACAGACTTACGCTGCTCCATTTTGGTTTTGCATGGAGGCAGTTATTTAACTGTGTAAGTGCACCCTTTTGGGCAGTAGTAAAGTAGGTAAGAAGGTAATACAGACAAAGCTTTTGTTACAGTAAGGCTTTCGACACAATCAGAACCCTTCAGAATAATCAGATTAATAGGAAATTACTTCATCTCCAGGCTTGCCAGCAAGGTCTTCAGCATTACTAGCACAAGCCCCTGACCATGCTGTTGACTAGTCACTGGATCACAGCGTTTTGCCAGCAGAAAAAGAATGTGAACACTGCTTCAAGTAATAAGGGCATCTGTTGAAATCCAATTACAGGATTATGAGAAGAAAATAGTTTAGCAGCTGGAAAAAAGGAGGGAAACGGTAGCTGTGCTAGTAATAGCTCTCAGGTGTTCAGTCAAACAGAAAGGCATCTATGTACAGTAGGGCCTTATGACTTTGATCAGGGATGGTGGTCCTCTGTCAGGCATAGTCAAGGGAAAGTGTTTCCGGCTCCAGAATTAACAGTATAAACAAGTTGCCAGGTTCAGTCTTGTTGGTCACATACAGTTCCCTTCTACACCATCAGGGAGATTAACCTTCAAGGGCCCAAATCACATTGCAATCTTTATTTAGCATGAGAAAACTGCCAACAGTCTATATGAAGGCCTTTCACAGGGAAAATGCCCATCCAAAAGGATGTGGGACATCTTCCAAACATTGGTGGAAAGATGACAAAAACTTGCTTTTTATTCGAGTGCCACTGGCACCCAGTAACTTCTAAACAACTGGCCTTGGAATTTGTTCACACTGACTTCTACCTCTCCCACATTTCACCTCACATTAAGTTTCTTTGGCACGGCACCCACCTTCACTATGCGTAACAGCCCATCCCCACATATGCCCTACTTACCTATTGTCCTTCTGCACCATAATTCTATCTCCATCTTCGATCAGGTTCTTCTGCTCTGTCACACCATAGCTTTCCCTGCAGATCTATACAAAACCAGAAAACTAATTTTACCAGAAGTACTTTTCAGGCCATACGCCTGCAGAAAGAATCAGAGTTCTCTTTTACAGCTGATGACCAATATGTAAAGGGTGGACCAGAAAAAAAGGGCATATACAGAACACTTTCTCTGCTCCAAAGGCCTGTGCGCTTCACCACCTTCCATCATTTGCATTTGCTGTAGGAGTGGTATTGTGTCTAAATGCAAACTCAGAAAGGAAAAAAGTTATTCTTTTAGGTAAATTTCCTATGAAAAATAAAAAATTCCTGTATTTCACTAAGCCCACATGCTCAGGCAATAAAAAAAACCTCCCTTTTTCATAATAGAATCTCAGTAGGTTTATTCATCCTCACTCTCTGCACAGAAAGCTTCCTGCTTTCACCTGGCCTAGGCTGGCACCAGTACAAACATACAGATTCTGTGAACATAAAACTGGTCACATGGAAAAAAAAAGCAAAAAGGTCAATTTTCAAGTTGCCATACACAAAAGAGGCTCAGATTGTGACATGCAAGATGAGTTCATTTCAAGGTCTGGGATAACAGTTATTATTCATTTCCAAGTTTTAGCAGATACTTTTGTATGTCTTTACGTATTATGCAGCAAGAAAGAGAGTAAGAATGCTCTTTTCTAGGAAAAGAGTATTCAGGGAAAAATTTCTTGCATTACCTCAACTGTATTCTTTTTTTACACAGTCTGCATTGTCATCATTATGGCTTCATCATCTCCTGACTTGCGGCTCTGACATTCATGAGATATAGTCAAACCCCAGGTTTGACTCACTCCAGATTTAAGTTTGATCTTAGAGACTATGTGCTCTCATTTATGAAACAAGGAAATGGGAACCAGTCTCCTAGCTCAGAAAGGATTTTCTTCATAGTGCATAGCAGTTTCTTGGTACCTTGTTTTTACCCCAGGCAGGCCCTGGACAGAGATTCAAGAACTCAGACCAAGCTCAAAATGAACACATCACTTGGAACCTGCTAGCGCGTCAGGACTTTAAAGCAAAGACATTGAAACATGGAAGCCCTACCCTGCCTGAGTCAGAGGAAAACACAGCTTGGAGAATTAAGGATGCCATATCTCTATGAAGTTCTAAATATTTGCACATGTTGAGAGACATACCTGATATTCCAGTGTACATCAGGATCGAACTCTTAATTTCGGAGACTCTCCACTGTGCAATAGAAACTATTGCATCTAGGTTACTAGCTAGGAAAAAAAGTACTTTTACTGCCATAGTAGCACAGGAAAGCTGACTTCCCCAGCATGTCCCTGAGCAACAGCCTCTAGCATTTCGTTTCTAAAAGTCTGACCAAGTGCACTCACTAAAAATTTTTTAGTTGAAAACAATTAATATTAAGACAGTAAGGAAGTTCTAAATAGTGTCAGCATTTCAAGACTTCACCTAGTGATGCCAAAGCCTAACTTCCATTTTCAAGGGGAATTTAGGAATCTTCTCACTGTCTAGCATGAGAAGTTAGCCACTGACATTTAAGACATGTGCCACAGTGACAAGGCTATCTGGAAAACCACTCTGCTTAATCTATTTACTAGCTTAGTTTTCATGAGCACATATAAAAGAACAAGCAAGTGACAGCAAAGAATTTTAACATTAACACTTAACATTAGCATGGGGTACATGCTACAGGCATACTTTGGAATAAAAATTAATACACATGAATAAGTAGATGGGCTTCAACTGTATTACAGCAATCACACAGTTGACATGTTAAATATGTCTTACTGTAAAATTCAAGCAGAATGTCTCTTCTACATCTTCTCCAGGGTAATCTAAAAGTTGCTGAAGACTCCTACATAACAGGTATGGAAAGAAAAAATATATCAGATTCAAAAAGTCATACAGCTAAAGGGGAAAAGAAATTCAGCAAATGCAAAGAAAGAACATCACATCTGGGTAATAGGATTGCAAGAGACTCTCCAAGTCACCTGAAGGGGTAAGAAAGAAATAAACCTCAAATAAAAAGATGCTTTGTTAGAAGCAAGATAAAGGCTAGACCACACAAATTATCAATACAGTCCATGCCTGCCTGGTACCTGGACCCCCTTTAATGATCCTGGCCTTAGAATAGAATTACATTTTTAGTTCTTATTGACTCCTAGATATTTTTGCCTTCCCCACACAAAAGTCTGAGGGGAATGGAGAGGGTGGTGGATTATGTCTGTATCCCCATTAGGAAGAAAATATTCTGCTATTCCTCAAAATCCTGCTGCTGTCTTCCCAGCATTTTACTTTATTGTTGCTTAATAGCTGTCACTTTGTGCTGATAAATTGGACACCAACTCAGAAGAAAAAAAAAAAGACAAGAGTCAGACACTGGGATCTTCTCTCAGTGTCAGAAGGAACCAATATCTCCATGGAATTAGACAAAAAGGGTTCAATACACCATTTAGAAAAAGCTATTCCTCATTCTACTTCCTTCTTCCTGGCATGGAACCAGGTCAGAGTTACATTGGTTCAGGGATGGAACAGTTCACATCCTACACATAATTCCCATACATCATGACACATGCACTGCATTTGCAGGAAAGGCTGAGGCTAGGATCTGGGATCAGGCATGCAATCACATAGTGGAGGGACAGGCCCCCAGCCCCTATTTTCAAAGGAGTGTGGTAGGAATCTTTTGCCCATGTTTCTTTTTTCAGGGGGCCAGGAAAAGGGTACCGAGGTCAGAGTCTAAAAAGATGGATCCATAGCATGTGGAAGAGGAGAAATCTTACATGAAATTCACCACCCACTTACGTACTTTGTTAGCATCACAGCCCCCTAAATTAATTAGTTGCTCAAAAGGATTGGGAGATGTTACACTGAACAGCTTTCATCCAGTTTGGCCAACTTGTTCTCAGTTGGATGGTCTTCTTCTCAGAAAGGCTGCAAGCTTCGGTTTTCATACCTTCCTTCTGTAGGGGACAGCTCCTTCAAATCCTCTAGGCAGGGCTTCACATTCAAGAGTTTTTTGTACAGAGCCAAGGGAAAGTGAAGGTCTACCACTGTGAAGTTGTATATTGCAAGACCACATATGATGCCAATCAAGTGAAACCAGTTGTGTTCGACAAAACACTGCAAAACCACACAGATAAATCCTTATGAGACTGGTCAATGCACAGTACTCTTTCCTCCATGCACTAGGAAGCCAGTCTTAGCTTTTCCAACTGGGAAAAATAAATAAATAGATTAAATAATACATCAGAGAGCTCCCATCAGGTCCCAGTTTGGTTGTGAATTCCTTTCTGTAGCATAGCACAGAAACGAAGATTCAGAAACCCAGCCCTATTGCTTTCGTAAGCCATGATTAGTTGTGGAAATAGCAACAGCTGCTTTCCACCTTACCGGCCTTTATTTCCTTTTTACATACCTCTAACATTGAGACATTAACAAAGCTTCAAAGTTTGCTGTCTACGTACTGCAAGAAAGTGTGTTAACGATTCCCTGACTATAGCCCATCCTATTTTCTATTAAAAGCTTATGTTTAACCAAAGTGCCAACCAGGCAAATACACCAACACAGGTGTTGGTAATGGTTTTTATTCCTTTGTATATTTACCCTCACCGTGACTATGTCAGTCACAGACTGACGGCCTGCATTTCTTAAATGTTGTAAATATGTGAATCATTTTTAGTACTTACAGTGACATTATTCTTAGTGGCAAAAGAATTGTTGTTTTTATAGCATTAACATGAGGAGTAACTGCTCTGTAATACGCTGTATAAATTACAGAGTAGTACCATGTGATTTCCCTCCTTGTTAAACGTAACTAATAAATTAAAAAGAACCCCACCAGGGCAGCTACACCTTAAGGGAAGAATGACAACATCATTTTCCATCTTGCTGTCTAGAAAGATGAAGTAAAAAAAGGACATAACCCACCACTTCCAGCACAATGCTATCCGACAGGTACAGAACATGCACTTCCAAACACAACCAGCTTTCACTACAAATCATGTTTCTTGCTGTTTAAGAGGTTACTCACATAAAGCATTAACAAGTTTAGACCCTGAAGGTGACAGTGATACATGACTAAGTGGTTGATTGCAATTATGTGAACAGCAATGGAAGCACAGAATCTAATGCCATTATGACCTTCCATTCTGTAAAACAGCACAATAGTCACATTCACCATCATAAGAGTTCCGTAACTGTCATATGATACTTAATAAAAGTTTTGTTATGAGATAAGAATAGAGAATGAGCCAACTCCTCAACAGGCACCATCATGACTGTTCTACTCAAGTTAATGGACCTATACTAATCTACACCCACTGAAAATAGAGCTCACACCATATTGTAGGTGGAAAATGAGGGGAAGATTATTTCTTTCCCAGTTTGCTACTAACTTTCTTGTCATTCAAATGCAGCATATTATTAAAACCTGCACATACAGAAGGCAAGTGCTTACCGTGTCTGAAAACCACAGCAGGTTTGACTCTGGGTAGTAAGTGAACATGCCATAGATGGGATTGAGGAGTTCTTTTAACAACAGGAGGAAAAATTCCTTTGTCACTCCTCCAGCATCAACAGCTTCCTCACCATCGAAGATGACCTGTAGAAAAAGCAGGTCAGTAATAGGGTTGCAGTACTGAGTAAATCAGACATCTTTCTAATTGGGAGCACACACAAAGCAACTTGTCTAATATGCCCAAACCCCCTCCAACCTATGAGCCTGTTTCAGTGCTCTGCTTGTAGGAAAGTAAAGGGAATGGGGGCAAATCAGGTATTTTAAAAGTGTTTAACTCCTTATGCAAATAATAAATAACCACTTGTCCCCATAACGGAAGCAGCAACCTGACAGCAGCTGCTAAATTTTGTAGCACCCTTCTCAGGGAGAAAATGTGTCCTACTGTAAGAGGCGTTCCTGCAGAAGAGCAAAATACAGACTGCATAATATGATAAAAACATTTCTTCCCTGCCCCCTGTACAGTAGGCACTCCAGGAAAAGAGAGTAAACACTCCAGCAGCCAGAGAGGAGACAGACTCAACCTTTACACTGATTAGATCAAGTGTCCCTGTGTGCTGCACCTATGGAGAAGCCACTGTACACTGGTGAAGTGGTAATGGGAAATGGCTGACAGGCTGCAGAAGTATCAGCAGGACAAGAGGGTGCTAAAAGAAGTGGGGAAAACTTACTTTAAGAGGCTTTTTCAAATCAATGTCTGAATGGATGCTCAACTCCCTTAAAGCATCACCAACTAAGTTACTCCTGCGAACATGAAGAACAAGGAAAGGGCTTCTGGCCAGCAGAGGCTCCAGGGTGAGAAGCATGAAGACATTCTGCAAATTTGCACCATTTATTGCAACCTGTAAATAAGAGAGAGGTGAGAAACAGCTGCTGCTCAGCTCCTCTCTTCCTACGAAAGGAAACCAGTTAATAACTATATGCCTGGTGTTCTTTTTATCCTTATTCTTTTACTTTTGTTTCCCAAGGGTACAAGGACTGCATGCTCACTCTGGACAACAGTGTGTGTCTGTATGCCCTCCACCATTTCCCACACCAACACCTTTTGAGTCCACTGATAGATTCATCAGATTTGAGCAACCAAGATACTAAATTCCTGATTATTTTTTTACATTAGGCAGCTGGGTGGGGAAAAGAGGCTTTATTCATGCTCTTATTGAGTCAAGAACTCAGTGTGAACCCACCCTGATAAGAGTCAGAGACTCCACAAGGGAAAGTAGTGTTACAACCAAGGAGCCTGTTGACAACCACACTTTGCAAGGCATCAGGGAACACTTCCATGGAATTCAAAGCCCTCATCTACATGGACTTTCTGGAGTCAGTTAAGGCACAAAATCCAGTCAAAGCTATGATCACACATTCTCATGCATTGCCCATAGTAAATGGCAAATTCACATCTGTAAATTCAGTTTAAAAGTCAGTTAAACCTGAAACAGAAATCCACTGGAAACCAGGCTTCTTCCATTCCAGCACTCACAGAAGTACTGTTTTCTTTGGCCTTTAAGTGGTTGTCTTCATAAAGATCCTATCTCTCAGGGCAACAAAACGTTTAGCAGCCTGCTGTCCTGGTAAGATAGGGTAGATACCCTCCTCACAGCAGCATGCTGCTCACAAACTGGGCATCTGGAGAGATACCCAAGAGGGTGACAAAATGAAAGCAGGTGATCCTAGCTTCTGAGTGCTGTAGGCTGAGCCTCCTCTGCCTTGCTGCAGCCTATGTGTTCAAGCAGCAACAGAAAAGGTAAGAGATGAATATTACATGGAACCAGCACCACGGTGTGGTGGTGCATCACCCCTAACCTCAGCCTGCTTGAACCTGTTCTATGATTTCAATAACTTCTCCATCTTTGTGCAACAGCTTGGCTATAAGCATCCCCTAATTGTATAAGGAACTCTTGTTGCAAGGCTAAGAAAAAGGCAGCGTAACCTATACCAGGAACTCCAGCGTGGGAGATGAGAGTGGGGATAATTCCCCATTTAGCCCTGGAACATTCCTTATCTGAATGCTCCACGTGAATTTACTGATGACTAAAGCCAACCATCTCACGACCTTATAAACAGTGGTACTAAATGAGACCCTTTGAGCTATTCAGGACCACAGTGGGCTGCATCAGTAACTCCCTCCAAGTGGGATGACTCTCAGAGTGCACAAGCTGTTGAGTTTGCAAGAGGATCATTGGATGATGATGGGACCTGGGCTGATATCTCCCCTACTCAAGGCTCAAACCCCTTCTGCTGGGAAATGCCAAAAAGGCATTAGATGCAAGTATTCCACTGCTTCTAGAGGGCAAGTTTTAATAGGCATACCTATACACACACACACACACACATACATACATATCTGTTCATGTGTGTCACCTTTGTACATCTGCCTATATATACCTGCGTGTGTCTATTGACTTGAACACCCTCTAACAAATATAGTATACCTGCTACTATATCAAATCTATAATACTGTTATTGTGTTTATGGGTGATCAGTGGTTAATCAAACATGTAAGCGTTGCTGTGATTAAGTGTTACTAAATCCTTTAGACATAAACGGTTGACTGAGTCTGAGTCTAAGACTGAATACAGCTGCATCTGGACTCTTCCCTCACCCCTTCTCATTCCAGCCTCTGTATAAATCTCTCTCAACTGATCCTAATCTGATTTTTCCTTTATATGTATTACCCATGCAGTAAGTAATAGAGTAAACCTTGCCATTGAACATTGTTGTGGTTTTGCAAATTTACATTAAAGTTTGTTTCTGACAATATCTTTTCCACTGGCTGTTTAGTTGACTTAAACCACTCCCTTTCATGATACATGGCCATGAGTAACTGTGATGACATTTTCCCACCCTGAAGGAACCTGTCAACCATCAACCATAGCCAACTCATGTCACAGAGGATGAGATGAGTCCCAAACCTCAGATGCTTTGGATGAGGGATGAGTGCCCAGTGCTTCACCCCCCATCAGGAGGCATCTGCATGAGCAATGCCTAGCACTGGGAGGTTTACATTGGCACAGAAGCCAGCTGTCCTTGTCACAGCCTAGCTGTCAGCTGGCTTGGCTGCCACCTACAGGGTAAGCGTGCTGGAGCTGAACACCTCTTCAACCCTCACATCTGCACAGGCAGAAACTTGTAAAAGTGCCCACTTATCTGAAGGCTTGTCTACTTTTCCAGCCTTACAGGTTTCTCTAAGAGTCCTCACCTTACTTTGCATCCTTGGATTATCCTAAATACAAAAGTACTCCTTCCCTATAGAGCTTATATTTCCACCACAGAAAGGGGCAGGGAAAATGGGAGAGAGAAGCATTACCTGCATCTGTAGTTCCGCGTCTGTCTGTAACATCTTGGTCTTAGCCTGAGCATCAAAGATGAAAGGATAAGAACAGAGTGTCACAGCATCCTGCAAGAAAGGCAGGCAGATTGGTTCCTACCTACAGCTTCCACAGCATTTCTTTAAGAAAGAGTAATAAAAATCACATTTTCTTACCTGCATGATAGATGGTCTGACTTTCTGTGAAGGAAAGATAGAAATATGAAAATCTTTTACTTTTGATTTTTGTGTCTTGTGTTTTTTGGATCAAAGTTCAAAGGTGACCCAAAGAAAATTTTCTCCTCTGGGACCAACAACCTATTTTTTCCCCCCTCTCAAAGACAAGCATGTGAACTTCCTCCTTAAGAAAACCACAAATCCAATTCAAAACTTGAACACCAAATGTTACTCAGAAGACTAACTGGCACAAAAGCCTGTGCTAGCCTGCCATAGCTGAAACTTACTCTTATGAAGAAAACAACCCCCAAGGCAGAGACAATATGAATCAGAAGAGATAAGGCCACAACAAGACAATGCAAGACCACTCCTGCAATGCAAATCACTTCTCTCATTAGCCACATCAATACATTTTTAACTATGGCTGTTACATAAATTTGAGTCACTATTTTATTGTTCTGCTCACTAAAAGTGAGCACAGAGCAGTACTGTGTACATGACGGAAAGCAGGGGATGAGGAACACAACACACACAACATTTAGAAAGTCCATGAAAGCACACACAAGAATTCTTGCTACAGTCAGCTTTTACAGCTGCAGCATCCCCTGGCAGGTGTTTTCTGATGTTCTCTCTCATTCACGATTCCTCTCCTTGCTATAATTAACCAATCTCACTGGGTTCCTACACAGCACATTCCAGCCCTCAGTTCAGTTATCTCCTTTCTTACAGATGAGAAAGTGAGGCATAAAAGAGGTGAAGGGTCTTACCCAAGATCACCCAGCAGGTTACTGGAAGAGCCAGGAATAGAACCCACATCTCTTGAGTCTTGGTTCAGTCCCCTAGCCAGAACGCCATACTGCCTCCTCTTACAGAGCAACATTTTAAGATCACTGGCTACATTATTCACAATACCTGCCTAAACAGCAGAAGTAAAGGGTAAAAATTATAATTTTAGAATACAGGATTTGGCTCCTGAGGTCTCGATTACATTAAAAGGATCCAGTGACTGAATTAATCCCCTTGTGCAAGGATTGAATGAAAATCACATGAATAATCAGAGATTGAAGCAAGCATTAGTTACATATTGTTAGCTCCAGTTCCTCCAATAGCCTTATTTTAAGTCAATTTTGTCAAAGCCACCCAAAATCTGAGAGGCTTAACATATAGATGCTCCTATCCTGAATACATTTCATTCTCATTAAGGACATTAAAAATACAGATCTACAACCAGAGAGACAAACATGGATAGCTGTATGACCATGTGTAAAATCTCTTACCATTCCAGCCTGATGCAAAAACCACATGAGATAATCCTCCTGAATGTCCACCAAACTGGAAATCTCAGGGATATAAAACTTATCATATTCTACATGTTTAACCTTCTGATTTACCTAGTGAAGAAAACAGATGTTTTTTAAAATGTGGATATATTTATAATTTTTTTTAGAACATGCAGGTTTGCTTTCACAAAATCAGTTATAGCAGCTTGCAACAACAGGACTCAAAGTCTTGCAAAACCACATGGTCCCCTGTATTTTAGTACAAACCAAAAAAAATCAAGATAAACCTCTTTTTGACTTATTTCAGTTTCTTCTCCTCACCTGGACTACCCAACACCAAACACAGTGGGAGCAGAAAGCACCATGGCACACGTATTTGAGATGCCACAGTACAAGCAGTGTGGTAGCTCAGCAACAGCATTCTTTCCTAGTGTTTGAGACAGCACTAAACAATCTTCAAGTACCTTGAATTCAGGAAAACCACTATCTTTCCCATGTGGTGTCTTGGGGGACAATGACACAGCTCACAGGCCAGAACCATAACCACCCTCCTGCCAACTGGCAAAAAGCAGACAAGACTGAATCATCTTGAGGCAGCACATCGTGTCCAGGCTTTCCTCTTACCTTATGGAGTTTCTCCAGGAGTCTGAGAGCAGCTGTAATGTAGCTACTGAACAGAACCGGGATCAACAGTGTCTTTCTTCCACTGAGAAGGTAAACCACTGCACCTTTGTAGAGGTCCACTAGCCTGAGGAAGTATCTTGGGCACACTTGAGACCACCAATTATCTAAAAAGTAGAGGAACATCAATACAAATCCTGAACTAAAGGCCAGAGAAACCCCTAAATGAGGGGTCACAGCTGAAAACAAGGGAACACATCTGAAGATTGATTAAAATAAACTTCTTTATTTCTGTCCTAACTGTAGCAGCATGAAAGCAAGCAAATAGTCAGATGCCAAAATTGGAAAACTCTTTCCTTTACACTCTCATACAACCAACCACCCCAGCCATTACTCGGCTCCCATCCCTGATCAGTGCCAGAGCCTTAACTCAAGGGGTCTCAACCTTCAGTTTAAGATACTGTTTCAAGTATCTTTCATTCAGGAGTCCGATTTTGTGGGCAAACTGCTCTCTCTCATGAGTGATAATAATGCAGTTGCCTCCGCAATTCTCTGTAGTAACATATACTTCTCTAGAAGGTGTGAGAACATGTCTCCCTGCATATCTGCACCAAAGGTATGAACTCCCCCTCTTCAGAAAGGCTGATTTCTTTCTCGCCAAGGACAGGTAACCCTTACCTCTCCCCTCTGAAAGGGCACTGACTATTACTGCCTTTGCTAGAACCAATCCACCTGCAAAGAAGAAGCTGAAGCCTGGGATACTATCATGTCAGCTGTTCGAAACAAACACCAATTCATCCTCTTACATGTCAGCACAACCATAGATTCTGGTAGCCAAAAGTATGAGAATCCTTTACATTTACATATGCTAACAATCACAGTGGACTATGTCGAGTAGAGGAGGAAACCTGGTTGCAAAGTCTCTTTCAATAATATATATATAATATATCTATATATATATAATCACTAAACCTCAAAGTAAGTGCAATGAAGCAATACTTCTGGAGGTTTGAATGCAATACACAGCATTTTATGTGATGAGATTTAGTATAAGATAAATTTAAGAAACAGAGTAAGATAACAAGAAAAGTAATAGCTCAGCAAACACGAGCAACAATCATTAAGCAGCGTAAGTTCTGCTTAGCATAAAGTGAGCTCATAGGAAAAAATATTAGCAGAAATTAGAAGACTGATAAGTGGGAGAAGAGCTGGGATGCTCAGCTTGGTCACAAACCAACCAATAGGGTTTTTCTGCAACTTACAGAGGACAAAGTAATATTGTATCTAGTATGCTCCTCTATTTATCTTATACAGGAAGGATATTCTAATGCAGACAATATCTGATTAAATTTGGAGAATATGATCATTTAATCTTCATTATAAATCTACTTTAACAGAGCCTCTGAATTGTAGGTAAACTAGATAAGGTAAACTAGTTTAACCTACCTAATAAGTGTTCTTTGAAAATTCAGATTAAGAATTGTTTCAACTTAGAAGTACAATATTTCATTCTCATTTATTATCCACACCACCATAAACTTTATACATCTTCTCTTACTGTAACTGACTTCCCATAACTTACCTGCATGACACATCCTTCATTTCCTCATAGTTCATGTTTAAAATTCAAATATTATGTTTATAATTCTTTTACATAGGAACATAGGCTTTTTGGGGGGAGGATTCCTTGAGTCCTTTTGGTTCCCAGCTGCTTTATAGAGGTGACTGCTTCATAACAACACTATATCACAAATAACACCCAATAATCATTGCAGCTGTTGTAACAGAATAGAAAAATTAAACCAACACAAAAACATGACTGAAAAACCTGAAAGGGAATACTGTGTCCCAGCTGGAGACTGAGAACAGTGCGCATCTTAAACGCCAGCCTCTTACCAAGAACCTTGCTGGGGTTGGTATCTAGGCGTAGAATAGCCATTGCTAGGGGAAGTGTTAACGTGATATAATACTTGGAGTCTTGGAAGGGTGGGAATTCGGGGAGAATCAGATATATCCTCATTGCCTCCACATCTGGTGGTGAGCTAGACAGCTGAGGAATCAAAAAACTTTCAAAGCTCTTCAGTATCTACAGGAAAACAAGACAAAAGACAACAACTTAACCTCTGGGATAGAGAACCTACAATGCAAATGATGTGCAAAAACTCATGAAGCAGAGCACACTCAGAAAGGACGGACTCAACAGCTTTTGCTGATGATCTTTTAAAAACACTCTATAGGACAGGAGTAAACTCGGATTTTTCCCAAATGCATAAACATTTGGATAGGTTTTCCCAGGGCTGGCTAGAGGTCAGTTAATCCTGCTTGTTAAGGTTACAACCCTGGTTTAAAAGCCAAACCCAGAGTAGACAAAGCTGTAAAAACTATAGCTAAGAAATGGCAGGGGGATGTACACAATTTTATCTCACAGCTTGCACTTCTGAAAGGAAACTTCCAAGCTAGAATAAATTATACAACTGTAAAGTACTCAGCTCCTGGCAGGCAACAAATGAGCACAGAGTCATTATCTATAACATACACTGAATTCACTTCAGCAGTCATTTCAAATATTAAATGCCATGAGATTAAACTTTTTTTAGAAATGACTCTTAGAGACACAATCCAAGCAGGCGAAAGTCAGCCCAGGTCAATGGAGAAGTATCCACTGACACCATAAAAGATCTGGCCTGCAGATTTTCAATACAACCCTTCCCCCAAAAACTGCTGTTACTTGTACGTAACAGAGGCACACACCCTTTATTTCCCCTATGAGTACCCAAAATCCCAGAAGTATAATACCTGGTCTAGGAGAATGGAGTGCTGAGAGTTCATCAGCTTCTCAAACAGCACCCTGGTGGAGTTCAGATCAATCCCTGGGATCTTTGGACTGGTTTTAAAATGTTCATCAATTCTTTAAAAAATAAAAAACAAAATCCCAGGTAGGCATAAGTTTAAGGAAGAGACACCATTACCTGTGTATTGGCATGGTCTGAGAACAAGCAATGGATACGTTCCCTCTAGAGAATTAATCAGACTAGAAACAAAGCAGAGGTTGGAATCTTCACACTTCATCAGCGTCTTTGATTTCCCCAGGACCCCTTTACTGACACAAGAGCCAGCCTAGACAGGCTGGAGTGCTTAAAAAACTATACCCTGTGTATCAGGGTCTCCTGTGTTGTCTTCATATATACTATTATAGCGAAATCTGTGTATCACACTCAGTAAGAAAGGGAATTGTGATGTATAGGATGACATGGACTGTTGTAAAAGGGGACATCAGATGAGTTTTCAAAAGAAAACAGGGGAAGATATTCAGAGTAACTTTCTGGCAATTTCTACCTCAAATTTTCTAAAACTAATCAACAACCCAAATCAAAATACAGCACAGCTGAGAAGAGTATATGGTCTTTAGCTGTAACAAATGTGCTGTCCTTTCTGCTGCACTTGAAAGGCTGTAATTTACTCAGGCTACCTGTGTAAGAGGGACAATGAAGGCAAGTCTGTGGAAGACAACGGTCTAACAGCCAGATGTAGCAACACTGCCTAGTCCAGCAGGTAAGTTACCTAGCTCAGTGCAGACAGCATGATGAGCACCTGTTAGCAGAGGCTTTCAGCATCGCTGTCTGCAGTAAAGCTGCACATAGAACCTTGCAGTTGCTAGTAAAAAAAGGTCATTGCTATAATTCCACTGACCTCAAGGATTTCCCAAGTCTTGTCACAACTCATCTGCGACTGTGCTGTATTAGACACTCTGAAGGAAAAGGTAGCTATTAAAGATGGGATACATTTGTCAGTTTGCTGGTGTAACTATAACGACATGAGAAGCTAAACATAGCTTGCTGTAGTAGAACAGCTATTTCTGTAACTGGCTGAAAATAGCTCCTCCAAGTCACGCTGTGATACAGAGCACTTCAGACTGTGATATGCAGAAGCAGAACTGGAGTGTGTCCACTCACACAACCATGGAAAAGCTGCTTTTCCATCTAACCTTGTGTACCACAGTGCTGCATTGCAAGCAGGCCAATATGGCATTAGGATACTGGAGGAATATACTAGGGTATTTCTATCAAGTGCACCGTGACATACAGCTTCACATATAAAGGTACAATGGTTAAATATAACCTCATTTCAATGCATGGTGGCTTCAAATTTTATCATATATTTGGTCAAAGATTTCCTGTAGAAGTTAAGTTCTGCAGCAGCCAGGGCATCACTAAAGTGGGTGGAGAACTGCACTGGGATGATGAAATCATAAATTCCCCTCATTTCCACATTCAAAGAAGATGGTGGAATATTTACAATGACTCAAAAACTTGGATACCTCAGTAAATATTTTAAACCAACATGACCCAACTCTTCTGATGCAGTAACATGCTGCTTTGACACAAGACTAGAAAAGAAACCACTGGACAAGTGGAAAATGCAAGAATAATGAATGAATCGTTTTCTTTTCCAAGTTGCTCTTGGAAAATATTACTCAAAGATTACTCAGCGTAACTAAGCTTTTCTTCACCTAGCTGCAGGTAATTTACTCATCACATCACCATAAAAAAATTCTTCTTCTCCTCCTCATCTTATGCTGCTACCTCCCCAACAATTACAGACAAAGCCAACACAAGCCTTCCCAACCCACAGCCTTTGACTCAGCTATGCATATTACATTCATGTCACCACCTATTGCTGGTTACACCCATTTGAAATTCCTGCTTTTGTAAGCAGGAACACAAAACTTTCCACAACTGACGTCACCTAAAAGGAAAGTGCTTCCATGCTGCCCCAGATGTATTTTCCAAGAGCAGCCTGTGTTGACATATGCCTCTACTTGCACCAGCCCCCACCAGCTAGCTCTGCTGGGTAAGAGACTACGCAGATATCTGACACCACTCATTTCCCTTAATGACATATTCCTGTCCCTCTCTTTTGAAGATGCTGACATTAGTTTAATAAGGAAAAATAACAGTTGTAACAATTCCAAAGAATCTGCGCCACTAATAGTACACTTACCATGCACTTTCTTAAACCATCTGCCTTCCTTACTTAGCCCTGATCACCCAGCTCTCCAGTGAATACTTTCTACTTTTGTCCCCTGTCTGACCAGAAAAAACAAATCCCACTGCAGCAGGGAGTGAAGTAAAGGTATTCCAGTCTACACCAAGGGAAAGAGACAGTTCTATAATTTTGCCACTTACTTCTTCTCCAAGAAGCTTCCATTCCAGCAGGCAGCTGAGGACAGTATCTGAACAACACTACTGCTTGCAGCAGGAAGACAAAAGAAAACAGAGATGGAGGTTAGGAACAGACATTCCAGCAAATCTTTTCAGCTCTCTTCCCTTCCTTCTATGGAAAAGCAAATGTCAGGATCACCCCTTAAGAGGCATAGGGGGTAAGTGGTTCATTCAGTTAACATCCCTCTTTGAAAGTGAGGGATGTTAGCAGTGCCCCCTTCCCACCTATTCTCCCTTCTTATGGCAGGTACACAGGGAAATGAATTTAATCTATCTGTTCATAGGTTCCTGGTGCTTTTCACAAACTCTGAGCACACAATGAAAGACGATTTTAAAATCCATTTCCCACCCACAATTTGCAATGTTCCGAGGCAGCCTCAAATTCTTCTAGTTTTGCTGAGAAGCTCTAACCTGGCAGCCTTGTGACTAGCCACTGTCTTCCCCTTGGAAACGATCAAGAACCACACTTGAAAAGGCTGCTAAATTTCAAGTGAAAGCATGGCACGGAAGCCAACAAAATTATTTAAATAAGACTTTCAACAAAAGGCTTGTCCAGTGCCATAATACCTACTTGACAGAATTAGAACTGTTCTTTTCTAAAAGCTTTTGCCTCCAGACATCTATAGTTTCATCATTTATTAAACAGGTGTAACGTGTTTCATTTATGGTCCGGAAATCATCAGCAGGCAAGGAATTCTGTGAGAAGATATAGATTTCAGCAAATACAAGGCTTGTAAAACAATTCCTTCTTATCTATAATCTCTGTGTTTTATGTAAAACTGACAGCTTTCTTAGTGTGGTCTCTGAACAGGTTTGGTCAGGAAGTTGTGGCATCATTAAGAAGTCAAAAGAAACAATAACAAAAAAAAAGATCAAATACATTTTAAAATAGGAGGAAAGGAAAAAGAATATAAAAATAATCTCCTTGAATGTACCAAAGCCCTCAAACACTGCCGTATCTAACCACAGGGTTAGCACATTGATTCCACACCTATTGCCATGCCTCAAAAGTGTACGTCAAACACTTCTTGAACAAAATAAGGCAGAAGCAGAAAAATCAATTCAGTACTCAGCCCTCCCATCTAGCATATCTTGACAAGACCCCAGTGTATGTGGTCCACTGCCCTGCACTCTAATTGCACAGACCCCAGTGCCTGAGCAGGAAATGCCTCACTTCCAAACGCAGTTGACACTGAACTCCACTCCCGCTGATCAAACCTAAATCAGTAACTTCCCAGTGGCTCTTTGATGTGCCTCTAAAGGAAGGCAGCTTCCAGCCACTCCTAAAAGGCTGTAAGTTCCTGTAACAGCCGTCATTGCTGGTAAGGTTTATAAGGTAGAATGGACTCCAAAGCAACAGATCATTTTTGGGAGATATTGGCAAAACCAAAAGATGCTGGGACAGGGAAGCAGACTTGAGAAGATACTTAATTTGTTTTACCTCATACTCCGAGCAAAGCACAAATGTTTGGTCTCCTCCAGAGAAGATATGCTTAACAATGTGATATTTACAGGCATCTGTTGAAGAAAGATTAGAGGGTGATGAATGCAAGTTCCTACTGTGTCTTTTCCCTCACATTCGCACTGCCACTGTCTCAGACTTTATACTATAAGGAGAATCTGGGCTGCTTGAAGGCCATGCTGGAATCAGCTGAAACTCAAACACTGTAGCACTTTCACAGGAAGATGGGCTTCTTTCGCAGGACAACGTCAAGATATCTTTAGAGAGCCATGGGTAAAATGAAATTATTTGCAACTATTTGTGACTTCAAATCACACTTAGTACGTACCAGGTTTCCCTGAGAGTTGCCCATTGTGAGCTGCCCAGTGACCTTTGACAGGAGAGGGACACTTAACATTGCAAGTGTGCCCCGTTCCCAGCTGGCCTCTTGTTCCACAGCCAAATGCATAGATCATTCCTGAAGAAGGCACAAAGGCTAAAGTGTGATGTCTGTAACAGAGACAGGTAAAAGTTGAGGCCTTGTTTAACAACTAAAAGAAAACAAACAAACAACAGAAAACCAAACATAGCCTAAAGCTTATTCTCAGTTCCCACAGGCCAGAAGCTGGTGCAAAGCAGCATCTTCACACTAGCACTAATGTTCAGTTTTTGCCACTTGATGGCATCAGTTTATGAGACGGAGCTCTTTAGGTGGAAGTGACAAAGAGCAGCTGGTGCCAGCACAAGGCTGATATCAGGCTCACAGATGGAATTAGCTGAGTCATTTGCTAAGCCTGTACATATCAAAAGGCAACAACACAGCACGAGCATTACTAACTCTTCATGAAAGAGACTGAAAACTTGTGAGCAAAGAGGCTGCTACTCTAAAGTCTCGCTGAATTAAGATGGAAAGGTATCTGTTACCAGGTTACAGCACAGGGAACAGCCCAAATCAAAAAACAACCTCATTCAGAGAACCTTAAATTAGTTTTTAATTAACTTATTTTTGACACATAGGACACAGAAGCAAGACTATTCCCATTATTTACAAGACTCAAAGCTCCAAAGAAAAATGTTGACTGTACACAGGACTCACCTGCCACAAGCAATCTGGGATACTTCACTGCCCATTAGCTCAAGAACTCTTCGGGGGTTCACTTCATCATTCATGGAGTCATGTCCCAGTTGCCCACAGGAACCTGCACCGAACGTGAACACCCCTCCACTCTGTTAGCAAATCAAACAGCATATTCTCCATTTAGGGACCCATAACCCAGCAGTATCTCTCTGACTTGTCTCAGTATGAGCCCAAGCTTCTGCAGAGATTGCTGGAGATTTCCAAAGGATTCTGAAAAGAAACCTGGGTTCTGCTAATGCAGTCTCCAAAGAAGTCTCTAATGGATGGCAAGGTAGATAACAGAATTATCTTTAGGTATGTCTACATTAGTCAACTCCCCTCCTCCCCCATCACCAGATGAGTCTGAAATCCCAACAAGTTTAAACATGGCTGAGTAGCACCCACTTCCACAATGCTTCACACCCATTTCTACCAATTGCTGACCAACAAGACTGGGACTTTTTCCTCTGAACATGAGCTTCTAGAGAACTAATCTTCTACAATGGTATTTTCCCCACAAGAATCCCAAAGCCAGCTATTTAATTTATTTTACAGTGGAAAACACCAAGGCACCAAAAAGAGAGCAACACCTAGGAGAAGGGAGAGGCAAGAACTTAACAGAGATCTCCCAAATTCTAGCCCTGTCCTCTGTCCACTAAATTATACACCACTTGGAACAGTGGTTTGGAACTGAAAACCTCTAGTAAATGCTCTGAGTTTCATTTAAACACCCATTTGTTTTGAGTTGCATTTTATTCTGACGCACAATATCACTCTTTTTATCTTCCAACAAAATGTGATTTTCACCCTTTTCAATGTATGTTTGTTAAACTTTTTTCTTATTTTTTCCTAATTTTTTGAGCAATTCACCTGAGTTTTACTATTTATTACCACAGATTACCAACATCTTCATCTTTAAAAACAGCAAGGAATCACATTGCCAGTGAATCTCATAATATATTATAATGACTGTACTTCCTATTTAGCTTCTTTTAGTGGGGTGAGATGGAATATACCCATCTGTTCTTTTCTACCACTACCCGGTAAACTAAAGTGAAGCTATCAGACAGGTGAGACAGCATCAAGGTTCACAGCTTAGCATCTTTACCTTTGTCAGAACTGCTGTGTGTTCCTCTCCACAGCTGATGTAAACAACCATTTGAGACCGCAACAGCTTCACATGACAAGGCGATTCTCGGTCTGCATTGAAGACAAGAGAAAATAAAGGAGCTCTTTCAAACACACAAACCTAAATGTGTGAGAACACCACTCGCAGACTGAATTACAGATGTGGTCTATGTGTGCAATGGAAGCTTTAACAACTGGGGAGGGGTACATGTCCTCGAGTACCTCACTGCTGCTTTCCCCCTCCAATTCCTAAAAGATTTGTCCTGGCTCAAAGAAAATTGTCCAGAGCAAGAATGCAAATATGTGGAATCTTGTATAAACTCATCAGGCACTTAGAGTTATAACTGCAGCCTCACTACACCCACTTCAGCCTCATGCTCCATTCCAGACTCTTCACTGACGACTGCAAACATTTGTTTCCAAAAGCTTGCTTAGACCTTTTCTATATAGAACAATCCTGACACATGGGAGACACTAGCACAACACACATGGCAAGCTGAATCCCAAGATGCATTTAAATGCCTAGCCTTTCTTCTGTCTTCATCCTTTAAGGAAAAGATCCTCCTACTTGCAAAGGCCAAACATTAAGAGATGCTTTCCTCCTTACTATGACATTCTGATAATCAAAAATTGGTCTCCCAGGGATAAGCTAAGCATTTCAAGGAGCAGTAGGCACCTCAAAACAGTAGGTATTAAGGAGAGCAGCTGCTTACTTCATAACAACAAAAAAACCCAAGTTCCCACCTAGAGATGTTGCTCATTTTTCAAGACTTTGACCCAAGGATTTGACAAGTGCTTTCTTCTGGATAGTGAAAGGAAAATGGCCACATTTGCATGGATTTAGAAATAAGAGCATATTTTGCATTTACTTTGTTTTGTATTTTAGCACTCTGATCTTTATTTTGATAGGAATGACACTTATGCCTACAGCGTAATTATTTAACAGAACTGCAGAATATTTGTGTTTGTAGACTCTGCTGTTCATGTTCACTAAATATAATTCACACTGTCTTACCGTGATTCATAAGTATCAGTTATTTACTACAGTCTCACATACTGAGGGGTAAGCAGAGTATGAACCCTGATCAATACAGCCCACAAGCAGATGCTTCTTAAATGTTAATTTAAGATTAGCACCATGTCAAAACAAGCATCTCACATACAAACTGCAGCTTTGTTGAAATTAGAAGCAATTATCTGCCAGTCTACAGCTAGATATCTACAGATATCTGCAATTATCTTTCCACGGAAAGAACACGGCTATTCTTCTTTTAGATCAGCTCTAGCTTATATAAAGTACAACAGAACAGACCTGGAGCATTTCTGAGAGCAGACAATATATGTTACAAAGTCTTAAAATAGTGTTTCACATTTCTAAAAGTGTGAAGCAAGATGAAATGCTGCATACACCATATGAGCCTCCTTTGCTAAACTACAGGCTGGTTTTGAGTAATTACTTAAAATACATTTCAGTTTGTAGGGTGGGTTGTGAAAATGCATCATCCAATTATAGTTACACAAAATGTGAGGTAGCACTTTTCTCTTGCAACATACAGAGCTTATATGCTACTACATTATGCAACATAACATTTACAAATACATACACCTCATTGACTCAACCATGCAAAATAAATTAACCGTGTGCACTGGGTATCATATCCACACTCAGTAACTTGCCTAGATGCTTAAAGCTACTCAGCAACTATGCATAGCCAATAAAGAGGTTAATTTGAAGCTCCAAAGAAAAGCTTTCATCCACTGACTTTTGCAAAAATGAATGTGTTAACATTCACATAATAAGAATGTGTTAACAACAAGCAGAGGAGATCAAAGCTTTTCAGAGCAGTGGTAATCTTACACCCAATCTTCAGCCTCCTTTACAAACCTATCTTCAAGATTGCTGATGGTTAGGCTTCACTGAATGTGGCCACCTAAAAAAACTATCATTAGCCCCGCGGTTTTGGAAAATATTTGCTCCACACCAACTTCAAACAAAACATGGACAAAGCATTCTTAAGAACAGGAAGAAAGAATATGGGCACTTCCTTATATGTCTGCACGACACTCACATTTGAAACATCATTTTTCTCAACCTTCCTCACTTCCACTAACATCCACATGGGGAAAAAAGTCTTTCTGTTCCTGTATGAAAAGCCTGAAGAGTCCAAAGACTGTTCTTCTCCCCTCCCCTCCCAAGAGTAGTGGCTGAGGATTACATATCCACTCAGTAAAAATACGTTGTCAATGCAAAAAGAGATGCTAGGCCAAAAAAGTCCATCCTTCTTTCAACTAGGAGCATAATTTTAGTACCTCGTTCATCGCTTAGTCCCAGCTGTCCTGAGCTGTTCTTCCCCCAGCCAAACACAGCTCCTGAGAGAGACAGGGCAAAACTGTGGGCTCCACCTGCAGCAACCTGAGCCAAAGGGATCCCATCAAGAGACTTGACACGCTGCGGACTGGCCTGGGAGGGACATTCTTTGCCCAAGCCCAGCTGACCATAGTTGTTCTGTCCCCATGTGAAGAACTGGCCATCTGAAACAAGGCAAGAAATAGAACGGTGAGTAAAATCTAGTTGACAGAAAACCAAGTTAATCAAAATGAAAAAGAACCAGCGCTGAGGGCTTTGCAAGCCTTATGATGGGAAAGAGGAGGATGAGGGAGGGAAAATTCAAGCAAGAAATTCTTTGCTAACATATAAGCACTGTCTGAAGCCATTGTGAAAATAAACAGACATGCAAAAAAAAGTGTATCAGACTGCTGTAACATAAATAGCATAACAAAGTCCACATTGCAAACAGAAAAGTAATAGCCAAGGATAATTTCAATACAAATTAATTACACACATTTTTCTACATCAAGATGAAAAGCTTTTAACTGTTCTGCCATTCACCAGTGAGTGGCCTGTGTATAATGCTTTCTTCTTTGGCAGTACTGGCACAGCTCTTCTTCCATACTCATGATACCTGATCCATTTTACAGCCTCCCATTCGGCCTTAAAGCAGTTGGGACAGGGACGTCCTTTGTTTATTACGTAGCAACGTGCAATCTTGGGCACTGTGCAAAATAACAGCACAGATCTTGGTAAAAAAATAATGAATGCTACAGTACCTGCTGCCAAAGCCAGGCAGTGCCAATTTCCACAGGAAACCTGCAGTATCGTCTGTTGGTTCAATTTCTTTATCAGCCTAAAGACAATGACACTATTTTAGAATAAGCATCCACAAATACAGCATAACCTTATGTCAAAATTATTATTTCCATTCAGGTATTTGTTCTGCACAAACACATAACCTACGGGTTTGAGACTGAGAAATAAAGTCTTGAGGGTGACACAGATCCATACACAATAAATACAGATCTGCAGAAACCTTTAGACACCAGACACTGTCACAAAGCACAAAGGGTCCAGTCATCTTTAGTATGGTGATAAAATGAGACCCATCATCTAAAACTGCTTCGGATGGAGAAGTTTTGGTGTCTGCCT
Organism: Loriculus beryllinus; assembly: GCA_039877255.1. Lineage (NCBI taxonomy): Eukaryota > Metazoa > Chordata > Aves > Psittaciformes > Psittacidae > Loriculus > Loriculus beryllinus. The sequence continues at coordinate 48,060 of JBCJKH010052814.1, read as the reverse complement.
CTGCCATCAGCTACATGTCCTTGCACTTAGTGTTCTGACACAGGTAGAATACATTAAATAAGTAAATGAAGAAAACTGAACACCACCCTGAAGTTTCTGAGCACCATCCACTATACAGACCTACAGTAAGTTTGTTTAGTAGCTTTACTGCTAACAGGCAACACTGCAAGAATTTCAGAGCTGAAGTGCCAGCGCATGCTGTCATACCTTTTCCCCTCCCCCCCATTCTTGAAATGTAGCTCCCATCTCAGAGGGACTTCCCAGGGACTGGAATAGAGATAGGTATCACACAGCATTTCTATTTTTGGGTCCTCCCTCCCTCTTTGCTCTGTATAAAACATTTTTCATTGAGGAAGCCAAGCACATTCTGATTTTCTCTTCCATGCCCAAGCACCCATGGGCAGAAGGCCCATCCTTGAGGACTTGTCTGAGTCCCCACAGGGCTCAAGAAGCACTAGTAAAGTACAGAAAGGGAGGAGGAATCACCCTTACATCCCTACTTAAGAAATGCTCAATTACACCCCCTCTGAAAGAAAGGAACACTCCCACTGACTCCAGGCTGGAAGAGGAACAACCCTTGATTCATCACCTCCAGGAAGCTGCTTTAAGGAAACGTGAATCTGTTAAGAATTTACCTTGGTACCATCACTGCATCTTCTATGGTGGTGAGGCCCAACTGCCCATCACTGCCGGCACCCCAGGAGAAGAGCTGGCCCTGGTCACTGAGCGCCACACTGTGAGACTCTCCGCAGGCCACATGTACAATGTGCTGCCCGGCCAGGGCTCCAATTTGCTCTGAGGAAAACAGGAAACGTCCCCAGTTATGGGATTAATTTCAGTGACATCAGGTCTGGGCAAATCTGTATGCAAAGCCATTCAGATGGGTGCACCGATCCTCAGTTTGGTTTTAAACCACTTCCTTCAAGACGACAGCACCAGGTTTTACTGAGAACATGTATGTACCTGCTGAGCTCCTCTGAAAGCCTAGCTTTTAAATCATAGCAGAAAGGCAGGTACATTCCCCCAGTCTACAAACAGCCAGTGTCACAGAATCAAGGAAACCTATTGGGTTATTTATAAAATCTATGATTCTCTTTAGAATCATGAAATCAGAGCGGTTTGGGTGGGAATGAACCTTAAAGATCATCTAGTTCCAACCCCCAGACTTCCCATGTTTGAGGTTTTTTTCAGTTTTGATGTGGGGATTGGGCAAGACCCAGAAGTTGGCAGACCCTGTGAAACATTTTTGACCTTCCACAGGTCCCATGTCCAATGAAGACAAGTCATCCACAAAGCCAATCAAGCCATCCACCTCTTGCTTTACTGCTTCATGTGTGAAAGCACGTGTCTTACAATATCCCTGTACTAAATCTGGAACAGGTTTGAACCTATAAACCTATGACTAGCACTGTAAGATACTCATTGAAAGGTCTCATTAAAAGCAAACAAAGGGAAGAGAGGGGGAAAATCACTCAGTCCTCTGGAAGATCATCCACACTGACTTTATCTTTACATCATGTTGAACAACTGAAGTAAGTCTGACAACCACATGTACAGAGCTTTTACAAATGGACATGAAAGCCTTGGTTTTCAATAAAACACTGGAAATGCCACACATCTGATAGAAAACTTCTCCACAAGCCAAGCAGAGGCAAAGCCGGTTTATTTTTTACTTTCCTGAATACACACGAATGTTCCACGTGGATGAAGAAAAACTTCACCCACCTTTTAAGCTACAAGACAGTGATCAGTTTTATTGGAGTCCCACTTGCCTGTGACATGAGAGGGAAGAGTAGTTACATGTCATTCTATGAAAATGATACCCCACATCAAGGGCATCCCGAAATCATTAACATGCTTAGCAGCAAAACCTGCA
>JBCJKH010052814.1:27742-38064 GCA_039877255.1 Loriculus beryllinus | reverse complement strand
TCCCACATCCTGTGTGAAAAGCCTGCCTGGTGGGACCTCCTGGAGTTAAATGCCATTTCATTTAAGCTCCTTCTTTTTTCTCCTCATGCAAAGAGCAGGAGCGCAGGAGAACTAACCATTCTCTCTTCCCACCATGAGAGGCACTCAGCCTCACTGATTCAATGCAGTAGCCATGCCTCATCTGCAACATGGTCACTTCCACAGCTGCATCCAACAAACACAAGTCTTGCCACCACTCTCTTCCTGTGCAACCAGGGCCTCCTGGCTGACTTCTCACTCACCAGGAAGAGGCTAGAAGAGGAAAATCTATACACACTGTCCTTCCAAGCAGGTCGCACATCAGAATTCTCAGCTGTTACAGGGTTCATGATTAACAGGCATGCCACAGTGAGCACTAAGGTCTCTGAAACCCCATGCTGAAGTGCAGGAGAAGCGGACTTATGTTTGAAAAGAAAGGCCACTGAGTTCAGAGAAATACAGCTGATCCAGATCATACAGTGGCTTTTGTTCTGGTAGTCTTTTTCCTGCTTTTTGAAAGAGATTGAACATGATGGTATTTCTAGCCCTGCAGTGAGGAGTAGGTCTGCTCCACAATTCACACAGAAGCAATGCCACCCTGCCATTTGCATCCAGAACGGAAATATGGCGAAAAAGCATGGTTTTGTCTGCTGTATATTACCAGAGGAAAGGTTCAAGGAGAATTTGTCCACAGACATTTTCCTTCAACTCTGAGACACTAATTACCAAAGCCCACATTTTCTCACTAGCAGAAGTCAAATGAAGTCCAAATGACTTGCAGAGAATAAACCTCTAGACCAAAAAAAACCAAGTTCCACATCTGGGACTCAAGCACATTTTTAAAGCTTTCAAATGGCTAACCACCAGCTAGTTAGTTCAGGCTCCTGTAATTCAGCCCAGATGACAAAAGAGCCTTTATCTTAAGTACCCAGGCCTTTGTTCCCCAGAATATGTATGCACATTCAGATAGAACATTCTTATCTAGGAATCACCACAGAGAGTCAAGACCTCATGTCAGACCTGCAGAAAATCAAAGTGATTTCATGGCTGCAGAACTGGAAATATAGATATAGCCACAGAGAATAAATCTGCTTCCTAAAACTACTGCAGTACAAAATTATCACTTCTCATTAGAGACATAATGTATGTTAACACCTGATGCTGCTCAGGAAATTAATGCAAATTCAGACTGATTCTGCAGAACAGTGGACTCAATATTTCAAAACTAAGATTGCCAAATTGCTTCTCCTAAGGCACTGTCAGAGACTCTGGGAACTCCGAGTACATCAGCTTACTTAAGTATTTACTCCGAGTAACTACTTAAGACAGGTCAGACAGAACCTTTACTAACTATGGTGATAGAATACCGGGACGGCATTTCTCCCTCTGCATCCCTGCCAAGGGATTGCAGAGACACAAGCTATATACACTGTTTCAGGGAAGAAATAAAAGCCCGAAACATTTCAGTATTAACAAAGCCAGGTATCCATCCCTGAGAGGGATGATCTCCTCAAGTAGCTTGTTAACCACAATTCAAATAAGGAATGAAACAGTAACGAAACAATGTGGGGAGATGCTCTTGGTGAAGTGGCACACCCAAGTATTTCCCTAGCTCAGAAGTGGGAAGCTATAAACCATCAGAGACTGCTCTTTATTCAAAAGCAACATTCTTTTAGTGAGGATAAACGTCTTAGACATCTTAAATATTCATTTTACCACTACAATGTAAAATCCGAGGAAAGGGCACTTCCAGAAAATAAACCTCTATTGACTGGTACTCTTTCAATGCAAACACTCCCTGAGTAATTTCTGTTCCCAGTAGTGGAGAGGCACAAGAATCACCTTGCAAACTACTATTATGTCTTTGCATTACACCCACAAGCTCAGCTGATGTGACAGTGAACACAGTTTTTTAATTAACAAGTTCCTTTCATTTCAAAAAGAACCTGTCCTTCAAAGGGTACTTCAAAAGGTGTCCTCTAAAGGAGGAAAAAAACTACTGAAACAATTCTGCACCACTGCTTGACATTTTTGTGAGCAGCATCAATGAGAAGCAAAATGGAATCCTCCTATTACAGATACATGTAAGTGGGGAGCAGAACAAGAGAAAAAAATATCATTATTTGGAATATATAGTAAGGGAAGAAAGGAAGGCAGTCTTCACATAAACTCACTGCAAATATAACAACTCTTCTCCCACTGGAAGACATTACCCACAAGTTTTCCAAGGAGAACAGGGTTAGATCCATTTTCAGTGTATTGTAAAGTCCCAGAATTTTATTCACAGGCAGACATGATCCTGGGAAATAACTATCTCCAATTAAACACCACAATCATACCTTCTGAAAACACTAATTTTTTAGCATGCTGGCAGCATAAGACTCATGTACACACCCAGATAAGAAGTGTGACAGATAAAAGGAGTTTCCTCTTGCAAGCACAGACCTGTGCTACACCCCTCAGAAGTCACCTAGCCTTCAAAAGGTTTAAGACCCCCTGCATATTTGCATGTCTTGATGTTACTCTCAAGCAGGACCAAGCCACTCTCAGGTCACGGTAAGCATGCCTGGAGGGAACAATCAGTACTGTCAGCCCCTGGCATCTCTTGCTGCAGGAGGCTGTGCTGCAGCAGATGTGGCTCACTTCCAGAGCTGGGCAGAGGTCAGCTACTTCCAGCTTCTTTCGCAGGCTAGGCAGAATCTGCCTTGTCGAGCAGAAGCTGGAGAGATGCAGTTGCAAGACTCCCAGCTCCGGGCATTTATTCCATTTGCTACCTCAGACACTTCACGATAATCATCTGTAATTTCCAACAACTCAAGCCCCTGTGCCCCACACATGTATCTCTGCTTCCTGCCAGATGTAACTTCATTCATAGGTCCACAACTAATGGAAAATAGAAAATATTATCTTTGATGTGCATTTCTATACAGAAGGTGTATAAGGTCATCGTTATTCCATGCAAGGGAAGTGGAGGTGAAAGAGGGCTTGTTTCTTCTTGCTCCTATTTACAGAGGCAAACTAAGAAATTTAGTTTCCATTGCCACAAGCCAAAGCAGACCCACACAAAGTGGTGTGTGGAACAGGACTCTTCCCCACTTTACTGTTAGCATAAAGACTGCTGTGACTGTTCATTATGAGTTCAAAAGGGAAGTTGTCCTCTGCTTTATGGCACACCTGTCTCACCTGCCCCAGCCAGCAGAAACTCCACTGCAGCCACAGCCAGTATTGCTTTGTCAGCAGAGAAACAGCTTCTCAAGGATGGTCACAGGCTCCACAGAGAGCAGCACTGCAGAACATTTTTGCAGAGTAAATGAAACCTGTAGGATAACTGGAAGTTGGTGTCCCATCTTAGTGACAGTCCCTTAATTTAAGGTGTAGCAGTAGGACACCTGAGATCAAACTCAAAGACCATTTTACTTCTATTTCCAAATCTCAGGCTGCCCTGCTTCTATAGGCCTAGTTAAAGGCAGGACTGCCTACTTGCTAGACATCTGCACTCCAGCATTCAGGATTCATGAGATTTGTTTCCAGCTCTGAGACGCCAGTTCTGGGGTCTCTGCACTAGAGTCATGCAGCTAGTTAGCTGACTTGCAGGATGAAGTATCCTCATCAGATTCAGCACAAAATTCTCAGGCTTGCCTTCCTGTTCCTATGCATCTGATTTATTCCAGAGCCTAAATTTACAAGTCCTCAGAAGATGAACAGTGGTTGTGCACAGAGAGGACCTAAGCACTCTTGCTAATCCCAACCTCTTTCAGTAACTCTCCACAAACCACTGGTAGGAAAAGCAAGAGAGGCCAGATTCAAGATCAACTCCTAATCCAGCACCATGGACATACAGCATCCAACATCTACCACTGCATTTTTGAGAGTGAGAGGAACACAGAAAACGCGATGACAGAAAAAAGGAGCCATGGAATCAGGTCAAGTTTGCACACAGTACATGGAGAACTGTGGGTATTGCATATACAACCCATATCTCCATCGTGCCATAATGGGGTACATTATGGAAGCCCCAAGCCTTACAGTTTGACAAAAATGTCTTATTGCTCTCATTACCCACAGATGAATATTTACTATAGTATGGAAACAGAAATATATGTATCTTTATCACATGCCAAAACCAAAAAGTTAATGGAAGGTAATGGAAGTTATTGAATCAGAAGGCAAACATTCAAAAGAAAGTCTGTAAGAAAGGCTTCAGGGATTCTCAAAATACACAATTAAACTGCTCATTCACCCTGGGAAGGAGAGGCATTAGCTCCCTGTGGTTCTGCACACACAGGTTCTGCCCACTGGAATACAATAAAGAAAATACAATTTGAGTCTGGGGAACACAAGGTTACAATGACCTTCTTGTAGATCAAGAAAGCATGAGGGGTGAAGGCACAAGTCAACAAGAGATTTCCATGAGGGGAAACAAAATTTACAAACCCTCTTGGCTAAAACCAGGTTTGTTCTCCACAACTGTACTCAAGGCAGATCTCTTTCATGTCAACGACAAAATTCCCAGCAATAACTGAACAAGAGTAGGCATAAGGATGCAGTGCAATTGCAAAGACAAAGCAAAGACATTTGTGACTCATGGCCCTCTCTTCCCTTCTATAAAAAGGCAATATAATGCCAAACAACACAATCTGCCCTGAGACCATCTGCGCTCGCCTCTGTTTCAATGCACTTCCCAGACACTGAGGAGACCTGTCTCTCCACCCATACTGCTGAGCTTTAGCTTTCCAGAGCCAGCAAATATTATTCAGCATCATTACTGTGTTATTATACATGATCCTCAGCTCTGTTAGCTCATTCACAGCAATCAACAACAAAGCAGCTTCCATTATCTTCTCAGCCCAGCAGCCTAGAGACAGTTTGAAGTGCATATAAAAAGCAGATTTACCTGGCTTGCTTCCTTCACAGTCATGCCCCAGCTGGCCTTTTGTGTTCAAGCCACAAGTATACACTTCCCCATCTTCCAGCAGGAACACAGAGTGGTTTCCTCCACAGGCCACCTCCTTGACATTTCTGTCATGAATGAATCCGTACACCCGTGGTTCAGGAATGATGACCTGGAGGTTGCTACCTATCCCAGGTTGTCCAAAAGACGAGTAACCCCAGCATAACATTTTCTCTCTTTTCAAGAAGTCATGTATCCTTCCTGGGAAAGAGAAACAGGCAAGGAGTGTGAGTGAAGCAAGTACTCAACAAGTGATTTTACATAGATAAGCTGCTCAGAGCAGGAGGTGGAAACAATCCAAAAAGGCATTTCCTGCATGACTGTCAGGCTTCTGGACTGCAAGTAAAAATGGATTTCCACCGTTACACAGACAAAGAAAGAGGTATCAAGACTGCTCAGGTACTAAGTCAGCACCTTGACCTGGCCATCTCCATCTGGCAGTAGTAGTGTTCTGAAACACAGCAGACCTGAGCTTTTATTTCAGCCAAACCCAGTGCAATGCTTTCTAGACTCACAGGTCCAAACCTGAAATTTTGGAGTTTGGGAGTTATATCTGGGACCACTGCTTAAAGAAGTCTTTTAAAATTATCTCTAAAGTGGTCAAACTAGTCCTGAACAAACCAACACAGGTATTTGTGGTATACTGGCCAATGCAGAACTGTTACTTCTGATAAACCCAGATTAAGAAGTATTTTGCTGAACTGAACATATTCTTGCAACCTAAATATGTGCATGTACACATCCTCCCCACAAGCTGCAACAAGAATCCCCCAAGAAGCAGCAGTTCACATGGAGAAGCACACTGACAGCTTGGCCCCAACAGCTATGGACAGATAACGTTAATGCAACTTGCCAGCAGTCAGGCGTTGTATTTTATGCTGCGCTCAGTGGAAGTCAGAGATTTCAGAGACACGAGTAACATGGGAAGGGAACAGCCATAGCAATATAAAAGGCCTAATGAATTACTCAGCCTGAACTTGATAATGACAACAGTATGCTAACACATAAAAGCTGGGGGGAGGGAAAGAACCCTCATTCCAGAAGAAGCATGTGAAAGACTTTGGTAACACTCCCCCATCACTCCTAATCTCAACAGGCTTGGGTTATTTGTTAAACATGCTATACTAATAAGACACTGAGAACACTTCTGCTTGAGCCAGAAATCAATTAAAGCTTTTTTGTAAAGGGAAGAAGAAAGAAGAAAATGAAGGATCCGAGACATCAAGTCCTATGGCTCACCATGCCAAGTTTTAAACTAAGGTCATTAACAGCAGCAGCATTTACTTACTGTTTTAGCACAGGATCAAAAAACAAAAGGTAACCCCTGAAGTGCTGAAGATTGCTCAAGAAAACAAGATTTCTTCTCCCACTCTGAGCAGATAAGAAACACATGTGTTCAGGTCGCTTCCAAAGCCTGGTGCTAATTCAAGCTCTAGGTATTAGCAATAAAGCCTTTCCTAATCTAAGCAATGAGCATTCACCTCTTACCCTTATACCCTGGCCTGTCAGTCAGGTGTGAGGCAGGACTGAGCTGGACAGGGGAGGAAGAGGACTGGATTTTCCAGTTATACTGCATCGGTGGTGCAGTTTCCTACCACAAACCATTCTTATTAGGTTCTTTAAAGCATGCTATGAATCCCATTTATCTCTAACAGCCATTGCTCCTTCATAGCATAATTCAATTCATCCACATCCACAGATGTGCTTATCACCAGCCAGCTTCAAAGCACCCAGAGGAAAAAGCAGGAGGTTACAAGGCTCTGTTTAGTTAAATCAGTCATTGTGTACACTCTGTACTTGGTTGCCTTCAGCACAAAAGTCTGATGGAAGATACCCTCCACACTGGCTACACCATTTCCTACACTAAGAATAGGAATGCCATCAGACACAGTAAAATTGCGAGCATGTGCTTAAAATGACACAACTGCTATATTTATAGTGAACTTCATGTTCTGTCTTAAAAAAACCATAAAAGCTTAAGCAACACCCTGAAGGTGGCAACACAAAGGCCATTTCAGAACTGGCATCTGAAACAGCAGAAATCTGGGGACTATCATTTTTCTCAGCCTGGGGAATTACTCTGTCATGAAGATATAAACAGCACAATAACAGCAAACCTGAAGATCAAAGATCACATTCCCCACTACTAAAACTGGATGTTGCCTCTGAGCTGAAAAGATTTCACCACTATGCAACCTGAACTACAGTGACATTGTACAATATGAGCTAAATATTCTTTTGGGATATCTTTCTAAAAGGGACTCCTGAACAATCTGCTCCCTATAGACTGCAGTCATTTTTCCTAGTGCTAATTTCATTTAAAATGCTAAAAATACTTTAATTACTTTCCTTGTGTTCATATTCTACAAAAAGTTGATGCAATGGGCAGGGGGATGTGATGTGCTTGGTAAGAGATGGGTTTTCCTCCAGCTAAGACACTACTTAAAACAGGAAGATTTCAAACTCCCTGTAATTCATATGCACACCAGGGTGATATTCCAGAGGAGCTCAACCCTCATTCATACTAATGGCCAGGCTTACTGAAGCACCCTGAACTTTAACAATCCCTATGGAAACAATGAGGTGTACCAGACCCTTTAGAAGATCTGGTCTTAACTATTCTTTTTTCACGAGTTTTTTTCAAATTATCTCCATTGAATCCCACCCCACATCCTCCAAATGTTTTGCTGATAAATGCCTGTGCAGCTCTATTCCAAGGGGACAGAGCGGCACTTCCCACTCAAGAACGAAAACCAGCAGACACTTCCCATTTCAGTGTATGGGCACAGCTAAATATTTGCCAGTGGGCTGGTGAGCCACATTTTTAATTTACTTATTTTGAAGACATAGCACATTTTTAAAACCACAACTGTTCTAATATATTTTTCCTTCCCCCAGAAAAGCTGCTGCAAGTCTTAATATATGTGTTCAAATAGGAGTTGTGTCCTGAAACATGACAAGGCTTCAAATGACAATTTCACACCCTGTTTCCAATCTGGCAAGGCAATCACTCTTCTTTGACATTAGCAGAGAACGTAAAAATCCATGTTACACTGAAAACTACCCCTGTGAGCTGCATACCCTCTTTATACTAAAATAACTATATAAAAGGGCTTCTAGTGTGGGCAGGCACTAACAGACATGCACCTGCACACTTATAGACAAAATATAGGTAAGGTATATTATATCCACTTATCTGAATATTTTAAGAGGGGCTAATTATTCCTAACACTCAGCTCAAGGCACCTTAAAAAGCTGAATTTTTATCTTCAGAGGACAAACCTTTAAGGAAGGTGGGGCGTTTTTAATGCATCAGTGCATTCCAGTTCTCAGGCCCTTTTAAAATATGGATTGCAAAAAAGCACAAGAGCTGCAGTACTCGACCACATCACATATTCTGTGTTCTTCACAGATCACAACACAGCCAGCTTGGTATTCAGGTTTTAGAGATAAGAACAGATGCAGTGCAACAAAGCTGGTGATTGGTAAGGACTCCACATATATAGCAAAACAAAAAAAAAGGGGCGAGGGGGGAATACAACCCAACATCCTGAAACCCTGACATTCCAGGAATAATTCACCATCAAACCAGCAAAGTGTGTACACAGCACAGCTAGAGATCGCAAAATCTCACACTGCGCGGAATATTTTGAGGAAATCCATTGTGGGTGGGAGATCTGCTATAATAAGGCTCTGCTAACATACTTAGAATATATCCTTTGGTAAGAAAATAACCCTGGGTAAAATAAAACGTGTAAGATCGTGACAAAATGTGTTTTATTTCACCTTCATTTTTTTCTCTTTTCTTTCTTTTTAACAGCTATCACGACATGCACGGTCTCTTTACAGGATTATACAAACATATCCTAAAGCCATTGCTGTGACCGCAGCATCACCTTTTCTCAGAAAGTTAGTTAAGTAAATATCGTGCTTTCAATAAGCAACACTCAAGACAAAATGCTCTCTAAACAAAGAAGTCTGCCAACTGGCAGGGCATGAGTAAACAAGATCTTCCCTCTCTGCTGTTGTTTGTGAGGTTTCAGCTAGCTAGTGTGCTCCTTCTATCAGCACTGCCCAATAATGAAGGAATTTACTGCTTCTTTCTGTCACTAAGCCTCCAAGCCCACTTCCGTCTTCCTTTAGCCTCTTTTACTCCGACTCAACGTCCAGTGTAGACGAGGCTATAGAGCAAGAGAAAGCAAAGTGTAACAGCGAATGAGCTCCAGCAGGAACAGAGCACTTCCATTGCATAACCACAGACCCTCAGCTAGAGGTGTCCCCGGAGAAAACACTTAAAAATAGATGACTGAAACCAGACAAGACCCACACCATCTCCATCTTGCAACCCCAGCAAGAACACTTCCATGTCTCCACCCCACACATTCCCGTTCTTGCTGCTGCTGCCGCCGCTGCCCACCCCCAAACCGGCGATTCCCGCAGGGTCTGCGGGGCCCAGCGGCGAGCATGACAATCCCCCGCGGACATGGGCCTACAGCACCGGCCTCCGAACCTCCAGCACCGGCACCCGGTGGCTCCTGCCGCGGCCCCACCGCTGTCCCCGGCTCCGGCACCGGCTCAGGGAGGCCCTGCCCGGGGATGCGCGTCCTGCGCCGGCAGGGTGGCGAGTTAGTGGGGGAGCCGCGGAGCTCCACCCCGCCACTCCGCGAACCGCCGCAAGCCCGTCTCCCCACCACAGCGCCTCGGTACCAGGGCCGGCGGCAGCCCTACCGGCGGCCACGCCGGGGAGCTGGGCTTTATCTCCCGGGGCACTCGCTGGGCCAGGCCTGACCAGCGCAGCGGACCTGGCGTCGGGCGCACCCCGGCTGGGCTGTGACAGCACCGAGCAGGGTGTACGGGATAAGCAGCTGCCATCGGTCCCGGACCCGGACCCGGACCCGGACCCAGACCCGGACCCCGACCCCGACCCCGACCCCGACCCCGACCCCGACCCCGCGTTCTCCGGCCTCACTCCCCGCCGCTCACCTGCCGCCAGCCCCGCCGCTGCCGCCGCGGCAACGAGGAAGTCCAGCCCCACGGCACCGCCGCCGCCGGCCCGAGTGACGGCGCAGAGCTGCCAATGGGAAACGCGGGGCGGCCCCCGAGGGCGAATCGGCGGCGGGAGCCGCGCCTCGCCCCGCCCCGCGCTGTCAGTCGGTAAGTTCCGACCGGCGGTAGCTTCTGCCGCTCTCTGCTCTCCTTCACCGGGCCGGCGGGGTTCGGGTCGGGCCAGCCCGGGCTGCCGGTGCTAAGGGGCTGCCGGTGCTAAGGGACTGCCGGTGCTAAGGGGCTGCCCGTGCTAAGGGGCTGCCCGTGCTAAGGGGCTGCCCGTGCTAAGGGGCTGCCCGTGCTAAGG
>JBCJKH010052814.1:14579-27642 GCA_039877255.1 Loriculus beryllinus | reverse complement strand
AGGGGCTGCCCGTGCTAAGGGGCTGCCCGTGCTAGGGGCTGCCCGTGCTAAGGGGCTGCCGGTGCTAAGGGGCTGCCCGTGCTGCTGGCGCCGGGCGGTGACTGCGGCCTGCTTGCCGCGGAGAGCGGCGGCGACTCCTCGGGGACGTTCCGTGGATGTTGCCCCCTTCCCAGGGGAGGTCTACTCGGGATCTTCTCTCCCTGAGGCTGAGGCGTTCCTGGGGGCCTGCCCGCCGCGGGCGGAGCGCCACGGGAGCCGAGGGGCAGCGCTGGCAGACGACGAGTACCGCGGATAGAGGGCTCACACGCAAACCAAGGCCAAGGGTCGTGGCCGCAGGGATCTGGCAAAGCTTACAGGCCAAGTAGAGCAGGCCGAGAGTATAGACTGTAGGAACCAATGGGCAAAGTGCAAGTATCATCGAATTTAAGCCATTCTAAATGAAGGTGTCGAGGGAAAGCCAGTTGTGCACTGCTTAAAAATTACTCTATTGGTTTTATTAAGGAAGAAATATCACTTACTAATAACAGTTTACCCTCTGCTTTTTTTTCATCTTGCATTTTACATGGCCTCTGGGCATCTGGCAGGCTTGTTTGCATAGAAGCTGGTACATCTTATACAAAGTTTCAACCTTAGGAAAATATTTGTGGTTAAAGTATAAATCTCTGTTGAGAGAAAGAGAAGGGGGAGGGAGGGGGGAAGAAGCCAATGAGCAAGTAATTATACAGCTCCCAAGTACTCGTTTTCTGATTTTAATGTCATCCATAGAAAAAGACACTACAAGAACAATGCGCAAGCTGGATCCCACTCAGACCATCGAAACGCCAGCCAGCACTGGAACCAACCCAAGCAGTATTTGAGCAAACCACACAGAGATGTTTGCAAGGGCTCAGGAACGGAAGAAGTCCCTAAAGCAAGTCCAGCACCCAGCGTACTCACCTCCCTTACGCTGCACCTCTGGCAATTGGCAGGGTCTGTGTACGCAGCGTGCAATGTGTCACGTATCAAGTAATTCATCTGCATTTGCATGGATTGTGCTTGTTTAGCATAAAAAGAACTACTCTGTAGTGTAAAATTACACTAATAATAGCTGTGGCGTAACAGCATTTACCTAACCAGTGTTACAAGCGGCTTCAAGAATAGCTAAAAGTGTAGAGGAAAAAATACCTCCTTTGTTTGTTTTTTGGTTTGGTTTATTTATTTCATCATCTGGAGACCTTTGTAAAATAGTCAACAAACAGAGCCTGGTTTCCTCTGTTTGTTTCTGATTGAGTAATCAAGGACAGGAAGGTACACACAAAAAAAAAGCATGGAGGGGAAAGCAGATGAGGGAGCAAGGAGTCTCTTGCTTAAACTAGTTTTTAACTGGCTGCATTTCAGCTTCGAGAAGAACTTTCAAGGCTGCTCCTTCATAAATGGATATATTTTTAAATGAAGACACCAAAATGAAGCTATTCTATGTCCCTGCACGCTGCTGTGCACAGCTCCCTCTGGAGGCCTCTACCGCTGAGGAATTTCTTCATTTTGGAGGCCTCTGTCACTGAAGATTTCTTCGTTTCATCACACCATGAGTCTTCCTCACCTGGAGCCAGTCAGGTGGCTTCAGGCTGGAGTCCACATCTCCCCACTGGCTAAGGGTTGCCCTAGGCAGGCCCATGGTGAGGCTGGACTGTCTCCAGAAGGACATGTATCTCACCGTTTCCTTGATGGGTTAGGTCATCCAGAGACCAGGTCTGAATATATCCCAAGACACCAAAATCTGCCGGTCATCTTGATTTCCAAAGCACCTCTCTTCTCCCTTCAATCAGTTGAACAGCAGTCCAGTGTCAAGTACCACACGGGCAAGCATGTGGTGAACTCTTGTGAATGTTGTGATAATACAAGTTACTGCTCACCAGAGTTATCTCCACAAAGGAAGACAGGGTGGCAGCTTCCACCTGCCCTGTGAATCTTCTGGTAGGTGTTTTCCTCCAGAGTCCTTCACCAGGTGCTATTGGTAGCCCACTGCTCCTATGGGACATAGCACAGACCCTCTAACAGGGCTGTGCAGAGGTAGTAATGCTTTATGCCTTGTCGGTCCTGCTTGCTGTCAGAGCTTTTCACCATGGTCACCCCAGATCCATCCTGGTCACATCAGCTGCTCTGTCAGGCCCTTGCACTTTTCTACAGATGATGATCAGATCAGACAAGTAGTCTAAAACAACATTCCTGCAGCAGGTTCAATATTTTGAAATAAAAGCAGGGCCTATTTGAAGGCAAATTAAAAATAGCCTTGAAAGTTACACTGGGCTTTAATCTCCCATGTGATGTTGCATCATACCTGATGAGAAGGAAATTCCTCCATGCTCTAAATAAACCTATTATCACTTAATCTCTAGTGGGTTGAAATACAAACAGAATACATCTTCTGTGAACTTGCACAGCACAGAAGATCATTCTGGATTTCTAAGCCCTAAGAGAGGCTTAGAAGAACATAAAAAGGAAACCAGGAGCAGGCTGGTAAAGCTAAGCTGCCATTACAGAAAGGTGTGACGGTATGGCATCAGCCAAGTGTTGGATGGAGACCTGGCAGCTCAATGGGGACAACAGTTTGAGCCTCTGCCAGTTCGTTCTTCCCACAGAAATATTCCTGCAGCAGGGTGGTGCCTTTCCTAGAGGATGCAAACATCCCTATGTTGTCCTGTCTACCACAGGCTGGCAAGGGGGACAATGGGTAGCTCTGCATGGGCCACAACCTCTCACATGCCTTGGCTGGCAGCTGGCATCCTCCAAGGCACTAGTTCCCTTTTCTACCCTTACCACTGCCATGCCACCCGCTTTCCCAGTTCTTGAGATGAGTGCTTCACTACACTGTAACCTAAAAGGAAGCTTTCTTTTTCTTAATATGTAACAATGCCCTTTTAATTGAGCTGGAAACACTATCCTGATAGTCACTTCCAAAAAAGGTTTGTATCATCTACTGGCACTTCAAAGAGGCAGCCTCCGTGGTCCAAGAGCATCTGCATGTGATACCCAACACAAAGTCAAGACAGAAGAGGAGGCAAAAATTGCTATCTTTTTCTCACTTTCCATTTTTTACATTAACCTAAAGCATATTCTGCACCAACTGTGGAAGAGCTTGACTTGTTCATCCTATGCAGTGCATCTATTTAAAATACATTTGCATCAGCCTTTGACTCTTCTTGTGAATGGCTTCTTCACATCAATGAAGATACAAACCAGATACACTGTCATGCATAAGCAGCTGCCTAACTAAAGAAGAACACAACTACAGGTATGGAAATTTAATCAATCATCATTTAATTCACACAGTAAAAGTCTTCATATATGTATGTCCACCAAAATATTTCACACACCAAAGGCAAGAGAAGACTATTGAAAAATGATTGCCACTATTCTCTCTCTATATATTTACATAAATAAAAATACACAGAAAAATACACCTCCTGTCTTTGCATCCTGCCTGACATTGTCAATGTCACAGAATCATAGAACAGCTAGGGTTGGAAAGGACCTTAAGACCATCTAGTTTCAACCCCCTGCCAGTGCTATGCATTGTTTTAACAAGGAGCTTCCAGCAACCCTACAAGCCTCATGTCCACAGGGTTCTGTAGACAAAGCTGTTCTGCAAGCCTAAAATTTTAATTAACAAACATCTCCTTAGAAGATATAAAGAAACATGACAAATATCACAGTGCTATCACACTAAACAACAAGTCCATTAATGCTTTACAAATACAGTTTTTGACAACATCTAGGAATGACAAACCCTCATTGTAAGAACTTCTTCCAAACAAGTCAAAGACCATATCCAGGTGCTGCTCCTTCGATTCAGTTTACAGGAACATCTCTTCCCAGCATTACTTGCTCCCCAGGAGAATCCTTCACTAATACAGATTAAAACTTTAGCCTAGCTTCCTCTTGCAATGACAACTGCTTAGCATGTACGGGCAGTATGTTTGGTAATGTATAAACCACAGAATCCCTGCTGCTCTGAGTTTACCAATGAAAGAAGATGAGCACAGTGCAAACAGGATGCATGTATATGTAAATATATGTGGTTACCAGCTTGGTTCCTGGAAGCATGTTAACTAGGATTCTTCTTTCCTAACTTTATAATCTGGTGTAAACTCAGTTTTGTAATCAATACAAAATCTCAGTGAATACATGCACTCAAGTGCAGTAAAAATAAGACAGGGTAGAAACCAGTAAATTGGGATTATTAAGAGGATTATTATATGACAAACGATACTGTCCTGGGTTCAGCAGTAGCAGTCATTTTTTCTCCTTCTTAGTAGCTGGTGCAGCGCCGTGTTTTTGACTTTCAGCGTGGGAACAGCGCTGATAACACCGATGCTTTTAGTTACAGAAGGGGGGGAGTGAGCAAGCAGGCTGCATGGGGCTGAGTTACTGACTGCACTTAAACCATGACAGTAATAAAGACTTGTTTTCTTATTTTTGCTTTAAAGCACTCCTGACCAAGAGTTAGGGCACGCCAAAACTTTCATTATGTTCTATGGCATAGAGCAACTTCTTCTTGAGTATTCTTTTATTACTGTATCTGGGAAGGAACAAAATGTGGTGGCAGGTATTGGCACCAAGATGGAGCTCATCTGGATTTTCTACTTGAGGATCTACAATACGAAAGTTAAAATGTTCCAGTCCACATGCAGGGATTCGATCAGATCCTGACAAAAAAACTGAAGGAAGGAGAAAAACAAAAACAAGTTAGCAAATTAAAAACAGAACAGAACAACCCCCAGCAAGATAATGTTATCATAGGATGAAAATCATAAGGGAAAATTAGTGTTAAAATATGGCTATTTCCATAAGCTAATTATCTGCTTTGCCAAATTTGTACCTCTTGCTAATAATAATTACAAACCCTCTTCTACTTACATAGATCTTGTGCATAAGAAAAGCCATGCTAGGCTTAACCTTCTGCATTTAAAAAGGATGAGCTAGCTTCTGCAATCCTTTGAGAAAGCTAAACTGCTTACCTCAACACAGGCTGCTCACACAAGCTGAGGCCTCTGACCAACAGCTGATAACCATGAAAGTAAGGGATAAAGGAATTGCAAGGTTCAAAGTGATCAGATGCACTCAGGCAAGCCTCGGGGGTTGTGAGGAGGATCAGAGCTGTACCTGTGCAATTCTTTTTGTCACTTCTTTGTGGCTTTCACTAGAAAATGTGGCAGGGGGTGGGGAAAATATCAAAAAGCCATTTGGAACTACAGTAGTCTTCATGTGTGAGCATCTAAAATGTGTATCATGGGGGAGAGAAAAAGGCTAGGAAAAGTTTAAAGTGCCTGATATATTACCGAGAAACATTTTCTTTTTTTCTTCTGGGAGTTTGTGAAACACAATCCAAAAATTCCTGATGGTTTTGTCTAAACTTTTATACCGTCCGTACATCACGCTCTGTCAAAGAGACAAAAATAAAACAAGCTCTTTAATGCTCACTATTTGCATTTTTATTTAAAGCAACAACAGTTTACCCAATAGATTTTATAACTCTGTTTGCATATACTCAAGTCCTCTGGAATCTCCTTGTTCATTTGTTTTTCAAGATTCATATGACAATCCTTGAGCTTCAGCTTGATTTTTAGTCTCCTTTATTCTTGTACCTGATTTAGATTAAAACCAGACTCAAAACAACAACAAAAATCAAATACAGAGAAAGTCCCTTGTGCTTCTGTTTTTGTGTTCATGGCCTATGCGCTCAATGAAAGAGCAGGTCAGAAGGAGTTTATACTCAGCAGATATAGCACAAGTATACTGTGCTTGTATCCAGTACCTTTTCCAGCAGATGCCAGTCACATTTTGTATGTCCCTGGAGAACAGTCTGGAGCTCCGCAGGGAGAAACATCTTCCACTTTTTACCTGGGCAGCCTCTTAAAAACCCTCGCATGAAGTCCTCAAATGGTTTCCGTATCGATTCATTTAACACATAATTCACATACAAGTCAACAAATTCTTTCCTGCAAAGATATTTTGAATCAAATAAGCGAAGCAATAGGTGAGGTTTTAAAAGGAGAGTTACAGAGAACTTTATTCCTTATTCCTTTATTCTATATGAGCTGCTCTACTGAAAAGACAGTCTTTACTGATAGCACTCATCACTGCCAATTATTTATTCACTGAATAAGCTGGGAGGATCATCACAAATAAAAGAGATTGCTGGCCACCATGGATTCATTTTGATCATACTCTTTGTACTTCATGTGAAACTCCAGTGAAATCCTATCAGACACTTCACTATTGCAATGGAATCTAGCAGACCTAATTGGTGTAAATTCAGCAAAACTCCCAGTAAATGGCCAAGAATTACTCTGAAATCCAAATAGATATTTGCACATCTGCTAATCAGTACAGTTTCACTCTTCTCTCTGTGATGAGGATTTGTTTAGTGACTTTGCACACGTAAAATCAACTCAGTGTAAACACTAGACTTCAAGCTTCATAATAGACCTTTCATGCATCCCTCAGACGGGTTCTCAGATCATGTGCACAATCCAGGCCACAGAATTTCTCTTACCCCTGTGCTGAGGTTCATACTGACACAATACCTCATTGACAAATTGCTCCTTTTCTGTTACACAAGACACTTTCCATATATATAACTAAGCAAGAAACATTTTGCTCATTAAAAAAAAAACCAAAACACTTTACAGAGATGTATTTAGCTGGATTTCCCAGACAAGCTGTCTGTATTTTATACATTTGATAGGAATTTCCCTGATAAGGACAGGCACCTTTGTAAGTACAGATGCCAGGATGTCTAAGGATCCCCTTCTTATCCAGTCTGCTTGCACAAAATGCCAATGTATGGTACGTATGCAGTCCGTACAGTAAGAACCAAAAGCATACAACCTACTGGACCAAGATCAACGGCACAATGCTGACATTCAGTATTTTCTAAGAGTATATGGGGATGGGTATAGCTATGGTATTTTACACACTCATACCAAGACAACAGGATAAAGAAAAGAAAAATAAAACCAACCTGTTATCCCTAGTGACAGGGATGTTGGCACCATTTTTTTTAAGTTCAACAACACCCATGGAACCTCCTTCTTCCATTATCTACAAAAACAAAAACATTAGATGCTATATCTATACATGACAGACACATATGTGCTATATCTATTGTTCTTTCCTTCTGCAGGGCCTGACACAGCACCCTTGCTAGTTGGAGTTTACAGACAAGTTGCGTCCTTTGCAGTGGATGCTGTCATGCCCAAGTCCATGCACGGTATGTCTGAATGGCACAATAATGTCTTACCGTGAAGTTCATGTCCAGGCTTTCAAGGACATGATCACATTCTTCACGCAAAATTCCTTGAAGACTCCTTTCAAAAAAACAAAGGGAAAAAAGAGATGAAATGTGACCATTCAATGCACTTTAAAATTCCAATGAAAACCATCCTTTCACAAGTAGTATTTAAAAGCAGACACATACAGAACACCTATACTCACACAGAACCTTCACATATGGCCCTAAAATGATCTACACTCATGTCCCGCTACTGCCAGGAGGGCAAATGCCTTCACTGTAAAGGATGCCAGGCAAGTCTGTCCTCATGCCCTGTGAAGATAACTTTACACAAAGTTCAGTGGGAAGTGGGCTTGGACCACAGCCTTGCTACTCCGGATATCACCTAGTGAGGAATTAAGTGTGGACCAACAGGATGATCTGGGAGAACTGTTCTGGGCTGCATCACCTCTCAAAGTACTACAGGCCACTTGATGTTTCATTCCACTGAGGACATTTTTTCACCTCAGCAGTCACTGGCTCATGGGATGGTGTCCTCATCTTGTCAGCTGCTGACAGCACTTCTTCACGAAGCCAGATTTCAGTGGCTAGAAGCTTTATGCTGGTGGCAGCAGCACCGTTCCCTGCTGTATCTGGCTGAGATCTCTTTTCTCAGCACATGGCAACCCTGCATGCAGGTCTTCAGATCTGGCACAACTGCAGCACACGGTAATACTGTGCTTGTGCACGGTAACATTGCGGGGAATTATAATTAGCAAGCCAGAGAAAAATCCAACATTAGCAATGGGGTGCTTAATTCTTCCAAGTTGAAACTACAGCTCAAAGTGGTTTGAACTATATATTCACATGGAGCAGAAATCTGACCCCTCCTAAGCATGGCTTTTTGACAACGACAGCCTCTGAGAGCAACATCCATGCCCAGGACAAGGACCACCTTGGACCACAACGTCAAGCAGCTACCATGGGCTCCCTGACTACAGCCCTGGGCATCTCCGTGCCCACATCCAAGCTCGGAGACCCGCCTGGCCCGTACCGGCCCACATCTGGCAGCAGCTCCTCCAGGTCCTGCAGGGTGGGCGCCAGGCCCAGCAGCTTTTTGTAGAGAGCCCGGGGGAAGGCGCAGGGCGCTATGCACCCGTTATGCAGGGCCATCCCGCACAGCGTCCCGATCCGGAAGAACACGTCCTCACCGCCCGACGCCTGCTTAAACACAAGCGCACAAAGCAAGCCGTGACTGCCCCTTCCCGGGAGTGGGCTCCCCACACTCCCCGGGCCGGGCCGGGCCGGCCCCTCACCTGGCTGGGGAACC
This sequence comes from Loriculus beryllinus, assembly GCA_039877255.1. Lineage (NCBI taxonomy): Eukaryota > Metazoa > Chordata > Aves > Psittaciformes > Psittacidae > Loriculus > Loriculus beryllinus. The sequence continues at coordinate 19,060 of JBCJKH010052814.1, read as the reverse complement.
ACATGAGGCCAGAGGAGACGCGGCGGAAGACCCCGGTGATGGGCTGGCAGAGAGTCCTGACGGCCACGCTGAAGAGCTCCTGGGACGGCCCGCCTTCGTCCACGCCCTCCTCGTCGAGGAACGACACCTGCGAGCACCGAGACACCCATCGCGCCGGGGACAACGGCACGCCGGTACGCGGAACCCCTGTGCGCGCACCCAGCGCACCCGGGCCGGCTGCCGGCGCACCGGAAGCGGCGGCGCTCGGGGAGCGGCCATGCTGCGCTGCGGAGGGCGCGGCGGGGCTCCGGTGCTGCGGTGGGCGGCGGCGGGCGGACGGCACGGGCACCAACGGGATCCGGGGAAGGGGCAGGGATCGGGGCGGCCCCAGCCGCTGGACCCGTCGCTGTTGAGCTTCCTGGTGTGCCCGCTCTCCAAGCGGCCGCTGAGGTGAGGGGAAGGGAAGGGAAAAGGAGGGGGAAAGAGAAAAGGAAGGGGAAAGAGAATGGGAAAAGGAAAAGGAAGGAAAATAGGAAAGGGAAAAGAGAAGAGAAAGCCCAGTTGCGCTCTCGCTTCCCGCCCCTGGCCTGCTGCTGCCCCAGGTCGAGTGAGAGGGGCTGCCAAAGGGTAAACCCAGGTTATTAACTCCAGTTGTTGTCCTTTCCCCCTGACTTGTCTGGCCAGGTACGAAGAAGCTACCAACGAGCTCATTAACGAGGAGCTGGGCATTGCGTACCCCATCATCGATGGCATCCCCAACATGATCCCAGAGGCTGCCAGGATGATTCAGAAGAAGCCCCCAGCTGAAGACCAGAAGCAGGGCTGAGGACACCCCAGCCACCGACCGCAGTGGAGTGGGGCTGATGGCCGGAGGAGGCATGCTCCCTTCCCTGCCCACGCTGACTGTGCTTGTGCCCCTGCTGTCCCTAGCAGGCTTGTTTTACTCGGCCAGCGTAGATGAGACCTTCCCACAGGGCTGCACCAGCACAAACAGCCTATGTTTCTACAGTCTCCTCCTTCCTATTACGATACCAGTTTATGTGTTCTTCCACCTGTGGACCTGGATGGGGATTAAGCTTTTTAGGCACAACTAGTGCAATGCATTTGCTAACTCCTGGGCTTCTGTAAAGTGACAGTTTATTTGATCTCATCTGGTATTGCAGTTGGTTTGAGAGAGTCTTCTTCTGGGACTAGTGACTGTCATAATTTTCCTAGTACTCTCTGGAACTATGAAGACCTCTTCAGCAGCCTGGTATTTAATTACTGCAGATAAAGAGTAACAAGAAGCACTAATTACTTCTAGTGTATCCCATGAAGTGTTGTGCATTTGTGGTGGCACTAATGAAAATCTTCTATGTAGTGATGTTTTTTACGAGGAAGAACCGTACCCTGACTGAAATAAGTTAAATAATAAACAATGATAACAAGCAGCAGTATGAATCTTCTCTCTCTAAATTAAAAGTATTGGTTTGGTTTTGAACTGATGCGTGTATTGAAATGCATTTGTCTCACTCTCAGGAGAACATAAAATAAATTGGGCTGATGTTTAATAACAAGATTATCAAGATTAACAAGTATCTCTTGGTAGGATACTAATAATGCAGTCAAATTGGTAAGGCCACTTCCGGCCAAGTGATGCTGTGATGCACAGCATGAAGGGCAGTGCCCACAAGAGGTGTATTCAAAGGCTGACTCGTAAGTGCAGCACTTCATTGGGACACCTTGTACTATAGGTGGAGAGAAACCGGGTCTAGAGGGCAGCACAGGGCACAAGTCTTATTGCCTCTGTAAATACATGCCTCCTACACTGATGTAGTGATGAAGGGGGAAGCAAAGATAGCTCTAGGAGCTATTGTGAATCTTCTCTGAAGCATGCAGGAAGGAAAAGCTCTGATAGTTCTGGTTGGCAAGAAGGCTCACTTGGAAAGAACCAGAAGTGGGTAACAGGACAGTGAGGTTAGCAGTATCTGCTGCAGAGGTGTGCCAGACTGATTGCCCTTGTGCTAGTGACTGACACTCACATGGACCCTACGCTGAGCTTTGCCCTGGGGCAGGTGCTCTCTTCCCACCCCAGGGGTAGCATTGCCATGCCTGCAGAAAATACAGCTGCCAGAACCTTTGGGTTTGCAAGGAAATCACAAACTAAAGCGACATGGAGAACAGCAGTGTTATAATCAGCTTTTCATCTCTCTGGCTGGCACTCTCCTTCCTTTCCCTTCAGGCAGCAGCTCCATGAGAGAAATGGTTTCTGTGGTTGTGCTGTTTGCTGGCCTCTAAGGTTGGCTCCCCAGCCACCAGGCTTTTCACATGCAGCAAACTGGCCTTTAAAGTAATAGTAACAGACTTTGCCAATTCCCAGTTTCCTGAGCAATCCTATTACCTCAAAGTAACCTCATGGTAAACAGCACTGCCACTTGCATTTAACCTACACCAACAATACTTGATTTCTACCTGGAATAAGTATGTGTGATACTGTCCTCCAGCTTTACTCTATGTCCCCCGTGAAACATGTTTCTATAATAATGTGATGAGTAGGTTTGTTGTATGCTCAGCAAATACTGAAATCCTACTACCAATACTTCAGTAACACTGAAAACCAAAGAACACTGCAGCAATATATTTAGAGCTAACAAACAATACAGTTTGGTCTCTTACCTCTAAGATCTTCCTGAATTGCTGGGTTGGTGCATTATTTAAATGGGTCCATATGTCTTGCAGAAGGCATTGTCTTCTGACTGGGAAAACCCAGTTTTCATTGCCATTTTCTATTATGTGTTTCTGAAGATTGAAGTAACAGTCTGTTAGCAGTGTATCAATGTGTGTATTTCTTCTAAATTATAAAAAAAATGCCAATACTTACCTCTCTAAAGATCCTGGACAGAGCATTGCGTTCTGTAAAATGAATATCGATCTTGTCTTGCATGTCAAAGATGCATGGATATTCAGTCAGTTTCCATAGGGCCATCTGAAATGAAAAGGAAGAAAAGGAAGGATATGTTGATCTTCTCTTGAAAAATTAGAGTTCAGGGTACATGTGCAGACTGCCAGCCTGTACACCGGCCAGCTCCAGTATCTGAAACATGCCCTTGTCGTGTATACAAAAACTACACCAACAGAGGCACACTTTCTGAGAGTAGCTTCTAAGTGCTTCTGTGAGTGGGAATCCCTGACAGGGGAACAACTAAACTGTCTGTGCAGGCAGACATTTGTGTTACAGTGTCCCAGGAATGAAACAGAGTGATTTAAATAGCATCTTCCATAATTCAGCTAAACCAAAACAGGCAGTAAAAATGTCCTGGATACCCATGTTATGGTACATTGTTAAAAACAGTTGGGTTTATTATCAGTAATACCAAAGGTAGAAACTGGTATACAAAATAATCTAATTCAAAGTGTTAAACCTCCAGTTTGACAAGGCAGTGACTTCAAGTAAGACTTCCAGTGGCTTTTGATTTTATACTGTTTCTCAAACCTCCTCCTCTCCTCTGGTTAATTGGTATAAAGTTGGTAATTAGCAAATGAAAGCTTATGAAAGAATGAGGCAGTGTGCCCTGCAAATTTCAGCCAAGTTGCCAGAAAAGTGCACTTTTTGCCTATGGAATCCCCTACTATCCACCTTTCTATTTCTTGCTGCTCCCTGTGATATAGCAACTAATTTAAATAAAACAGAAAAAAGTGGTTTGTACTGCTGGCAAGATTTTATACTTACTTTTTTCTTATTAAAGGACCAATGTGCTATGATAATCCGTTTCACCTGAGGCACATAGAAGTTGTTTTGTTGTACTCTGAAGCCAGTTCTGGAGTTCACCTGCATTGACACACACAATAGGAAAAGGTGCATCAGCAGATTGAGTGATGTGTCTGTGTGGCAGGACAGGACCGAGGAGTAAGAGGGCTTTTTCTGCAAACAGAGCTCTGAGACCCTGCACAGAAGTGGAAGGACAGAAGTGCTATGAGAAGCACAGTGCTCAACAGTGAGTGGTCTCAGAAAGCTATGTATAAACTAGCAGGAAAACAACTTTCATTTACAATTAAGATCCCTTAACAGGGCTCCATCAGAAAGGTGTGTTTCACTCTGAGCATCTTTTGTGTTGCAGCACAATCTAAAGTTCCCTATTCATGTTCAGACTTGTTGCCTGGCAGAGACACAATTTGGTGGCGGACAGTGAACATGTAAGGTTCCAAATGATGCAACCACTTAGAAGTAGACCTGCAGCACTTTGGTGTTTATTTATCTGTATAAATACAGATTCAAGAGTCTAAATTTTGAGGCCCAAATCTGCATTCTCAGCCAAAAGGATATTCAATTCTGAACAAAATTTAACTCTCTCTGATTCATAGTAATCACTACATGCTAGTATTTAAAGGGTGGCTACAAAGAAGACGGAGACTCACTTTTTACAGGGAGTCTCATGGAGAAGACAAGGGGTGTTGGTTGATGAGAAACTGAACATGAGCTGATTGCAGTGTGTGCTTGCAGCCCAGAAAGCAACCGTATCCTG